>PVIJ01007034.1:0-86260 GCA_004024925.1 Scalopus aquaticus | reverse complement strand
TACACACAAGCTGGGGTACAGGCCAGAGGTGTGGGGCGGCGAGAGGGTTCACCAGAGACAGAGCGGGTAGCAGAACAGGCAGATCAGAAATACACTGCTGAGGGGAGCAGCGGGCGAGGCAGGAGAGGTCTGCCACACCATGTGGGATTCTCCCTGGCCGGGCGTCGAACTTGCGTCGCCGCTGCCGACAGCTCCACAGCGCAGCGCTTAACCGCTGTGCCACCAGGGAGGCCCTCACCCCTGTTTTGATCCCTCTTCCTCCCCAGTTAGCAATTAGTTCACACTTCACTTCTAAGAATGGGGACCAGTGAGCAATTGGCTCCTGTTTTTGATGCCAGAGACAGAAGAAAAGGATCAGAACAAAATGTGCCCCCAACACTCTTCCAGGTCTGCAACAGTTACCCCAGATCTTCTGGCATAGGTGATATCGTCACACTGCTCTCTCCTCCTGCACACACTTTTTTTTTTTTATTGTTATTTCTGTCTTTTACATTTTGTATTCCCCTTAGGTAGCCCACCACTAATTCACCCATGATCCATCTCCATGGTCCCTTGTGTTCTTTTCTATTCCATTTTGTGCCCTTATCCACTCTCCCCCCTGACCCCGCCCCCGCTGAGTGTCTCTCTCTTATTTGGTTTCCCTATAGTCCTGTTATAAGTGAAACCATTCGATATTTTTCTTTATCTTTCTGGCTTATTTCACTGAGTATGATTCCCTCTAATTCCATCCATGTTGCTGCAAATTGCATGTGTTTATCTTCTTTGAATGCTGAATAGTATCCCATTGTGTGTATGTACCACATCTTCTTGATCCAATCATCTATTTTTGGACATCTGGGTTGCTTCCATACCTTTGCTATTGTGAACAGTGCCGCAATGAACATACGGGTGCATGTATCCTTTCAGATTAGTGTTTTTGTGTCCTTTGGGTAAATTCCCAAAAGTGGGATTGCTGGGTCGTATGGGAGCTCCATGTTTAGGAGTTTCAGGAATCGCCATACAGCTTTCCATAGTGGTTGGACCAGTTCATATTCCCACCAACAGTGTAGAAGAGTTCCTTTTTCTCCATATCCTTTCCAGCATTTGTTATTGCCTGTATTTTTAATGTTGCACACACCTTTTTAACATGCACTGTCAGGGCAGCTGCAGGGATGCTGTGGACCTTAAAAAGCCCCTACCCTTCGGACTGCAGCCACGTGGGTGGAAGACCCTTTTGTCCAAAGTGGTTTCCTACACTTCTGCGAAAAGTACATCAGTGTCATTCTCCTGTCACTACATCCTCTCCTACAACTAGTATTTTCAGAATTAATTTTTCTAATCTAGAAAAATCTAGTGGGTTTGTAATGGTAACTCACTGTGGTTTTAATTTGCACTTCCCTAATTATTAGTAAAGTTAAACACCTTTCCATGTGTGAATCAGCCACTGGGAGTTTCTTCTTTTATGAAGAATCTATATGAATCTTTTGTCCATTTTCTATTGGACTAGTAAATGTTTTCTTATTGATTTCTCAGACTATTTTAAATATATTCTGCATAACAGATTGCAATAGTTATTCATAATATAAGTTCACACATAGACTTCTCACTCTCTTAGGATGTATATCAATGAACAGAGGTTCATAATTCTAATTTTTTTACAATTATCATTCTTTTGTGGTTGGTGTTCTGTTTAAGGAAGCATTTACCCTCCTAAAACTAAGAGGATTTCCCCCATCTTCTAAAATGTCTATTGCTCTTTCTTTTTTGTGAGGTATTTAATCTACCTGAAATATATTTCTTTATAGGGCATGAACTGTAAGTCCAATCTTAGTTTTTCCATATTACTATGCAATTAATTATTTTAGCACATTTATTTTATATAATAATTAGTTTTATATATACAATTAGTTTTTATATATCTATCTCATAATGAGAAGTTTCCTAAATTTTATTAATTTCAACAATTACATTTTTAAAAATTATAGAAATACATAGCCATTCATAACTCATAAATATATATTGAATTTTAATAAAGAAATTTCTATATAAATTAAAATAATAATTGATTTTTATCATTTATTATCCTGATGTGTCAAATAATGATTTTTTTAAATACCAAAACAACCTTTCATTTGAGGGACAAATAAACTAGACCATGATAGACTCTCCATTCTATACATAGCTAATATTTTAGAATCTATGTTAACAAGCTGTATTAGCCATTATAAGTTTCTTTTCTCATACTGTTGCAATCATATTTTTTATACCAAGGCTATGTAAACCTAGTAAAATGAATAGTCCTTTTTCTATACTCTGGACTACTTTGTGTGAGATTTTTAATTACTTTCTCCTTCAATGTTTGGTAAACTGAATAACACCTAGGTATAAATGTTTTCTATGACTAATTTACTTATAGCTAAAGGTCAATTCTAGTTTTATTTTTATGTTAGTGTTCAAAAGTTGCAGTTTTCTAAAATTTGCTCATTTAACTAAAATTTTCACTTACTGGTACAAAATAGTTTATAATATCATCTTTGTCTGCACCAACCATAGTTCTGTCTACTATTCCATCTTGATTTTGCTTCTTTTTCCATTCTTTGTTTTTCTTTTAGTTTATATTGCCAGAGTTTTATCAACTTTATCAACATTTTCAAAGAACTAAATTTTGGCTCTTTAGTTACTCTCAATGTATCTTTATATCATTAATTTTCCCCTTATTATTTCTTTTGAAATGGGGAATTACTTTCGCTGTTATATTTTAATTGCTCAAAATGAAAAATAAAACTTGTGATTTGTAGATAAAGCAAAACTTGAGAGAAATATATAGACTGAATTGCTTATATTTTAAAATAAGAAAAGCTGCAGATTAATGAGCCACCCATCTATTTTGAGAAATTAGAAGATAATAGTTAATCTTGAGTTAACTAATTTGCTTTTCTGAGTTTTCTGTCTTTCTTTGAATTTGTCCATGATAGGTATTTTGATCTCTCTCTGATATGGAAATACACTCTTCCATGTCTTCGAGGAAGGATTCTGGAAAGTTATTCTCCCCTTGTGATGACATATTCCTTTGAGGTCTCAGTTTTCATTTGTGAATTGTTTTTGCTTTGTTTCACTACCTGTTTTGCTATTTTAAGTTTCCCTGGCTTTTAAAACATCTGGATAAGCAATTTATAACTAAACCACTTATCTTTTCCTTTTCCAGTAGATGGCACTGTGGCTTTGTTTTATTTAATTATTTGGTTCTAGTTGGCTTCCATAGGTTTTAGCAGTTGCTGTGAGAGCATGTCATGAACATGTGTGTGTGGGGGGTACCTGTTTTGTGTTTTTGGCACCAGCTCTCTGGGGTCCCTATCTGAGACACAGTAGTCTATCCCCTTTCAGTGCACTTCACAGCATCAGCACAGTTCCTGAAAAGGGTGGGAGAGAGAATACTTTCTCTATTGTCCTTCCTTCTGGGGGCCTGGCCTGCACAGTATATTCCAACTTTTCCACTTTGGGTTTCACTTAGCCCAAGAACAGGTGCCTCTCTGTTATCTCTCCTCTCCTTTCTGTAGGGCCCTTGGTGGGCCAGCATTCCTCCTCTGTGTACCCCCACCCCAGACTGTCACCTCCATGAGTTTCTCTCCACCCATGTTCTGTCACACTGATGTGTAAGTCCCCTCAGCATCTCCTCTAGTGCAGTTTTTGTGGATATCTGAGGTGCAGGAGGTGTTTCTCCCTCACCACTATGCTATGCAGTTGTCTCAGTAGTGTCTCATTTTGGCTAATTATGATTTGTTCCTTTTGGGAACAAAGCAAGGAACATCCTTTACTGCCATCTTGATGACATCACTCTAGATACTGCATGCACTTATATTTAGATATTTTATTCTATTCAACTGGTCATTTTTTCTGCCACTATTCATATATTAGACCATATCTTAACTACTATATCTTTATATTAATTATTGGTAAGAAAATTTCCTCCTTCCTTCATCAGAAGTGTTTTCACAGTGCTTAGCCCTATGAATTGTAGAATTGGTTTATAAAGTTCCACCAAAATATAAATGAAAGTATTGTGATTTTAACTGTGATTGCATTATTTCTACAAATCAGCTGTGAAAACTTGACAAACTTTTCAATGTCCCGTGAACATGAGATATAGATCCTGTAATATCTTTCAGGAAAGTATTCATATTTACTATGATCTGGTCTTACACATTTTTTTTTTTAAGATTTATTCTCGGATACTTTGTCCTTCTTATGGCTCCTATAGTAGGGACTTTTTAAAAATTAAAATTTCTAATTGTATCAAGAAATGCAGTTGACTTTTGCATGCTGATCCTATATCCAGTCACAATGAGAAATTCTTTTATTATTTTGAATAATGTTTGACAGATTTTTATTTTCTAAGTGAACAATCATATTATATACAAAAGAGCACAGATTTACATTCTCCCCTCAGATCTCCAATGCAATGTAGAATAGAAGTGGTAATAGTAGCATGCTTATTTTTCTTTTGACATTATATAGGGAAAACGTCTAATGCTTCCAATTTTAAATGCTTGTGTAGGGTTAGGTTTTATTGGTTTTGTTTTATAGTTACCTTAATCAGGTTATGGATGGTCTCCCATATCATAGTTTTCATTGAGACTTTTTTTCCCCCATGAATGAATATGGACATTTGTTGTTTAATGTATAAATATGATGAAATGGTTTGTTTATTTTCTTTACTAATCATGTTTATTCATCTATTTCAGATTTTCCTTCTTCATGCCTCTTTGTTTCATTTAGTGTAATTCCCTGTTACTTTTCAGCTCACCAACTCTCTTTAACTTCCTAAGTTTTGATTTTTTTTATTTTATCAACATTTTTCCACTTCTAAAAGTTGCATTTTGTGAGGTTTTTCCTCCAAATCCAACAGATCATTTTTAAACTTTATAGCAACTTGCTATTTTGGGAATATCTTTTTCTTGAAACATTTCATATCTTGGAATTCTATATTACATATTTGACTTTTCTAATACCTAAAACCCTCAATGGTCTAAAAATTTTGCTTGTTATTTCTTCTTACTCTTATTCATGACTAAAAAAATCTAGGTAGAAAAAAGATGCTAGCTATTTAAAACAGAGGGAATTTAATATAAGAATTTAACATAACTGGGATGGTCTGAGATTAAAAAAGAAAAGGTGGTGATACCTAGACATTAGTAACTGTCAGAAGCCACTGTTTCTCCTGAGGTTGGAGGAACAGAAGGCTAAGAGGTGCCATGCAGACCCCATGAGTACAAAGCTGCACAGCAGCAGCACCAGAATCACTAATTATTGCCACTGCTCCACAGGAAGCCCAAGGCCTGCACACCCGCCGATGCTGCTCCACGGTCCCTTTAAAATAGGGTTCTCCTCTACTGATGCACCTGTGCTGCAGGCTGCGGTGATCTGCACTGACTACTACTACCAGACCTCCAACAAGATGAGAAAAGTCCCTTCCTTTCCCTTCTCATCTCTGTTCTTTTTTTTTTTGTCATTGATAGGATGCAGCAAGAAACCAGTTGACAAGGGAGTTTAGTAGATTTTAGATTGGCAGCCCCTTGAATCACAGAGGATAACAAAGAAGTGTGAAAATGTTACTGAATGCTAACTAAAAGCCAATGTGGTTTTCATGAATCATCATTGATTGTGAATTAAGTCATGGTTGATTTAATCAACAGAAATCCTCTGGGCCTACTTTATAATGTTTTCCTTCAAAGAGGGCCTGTTGTAATAGACAACTCAGATATAATAATTTTTTCAAGCCAGTTGTTCTGGAGTGAGTACAGAGAAACAACATTGCCCAGCTCCAGAGGGTACCACTGACACAGAACACAACGCAAATAATGCCTCTTGGAGTTCTTGATTCTAGTGACCCTACTGCGTCTCTCCTATTTTCAGCTCATATCTTTTAATGACTAGTCTCCTTGGATGGAGTAAGGGCAGTGTCCCTAGAAGCCTAGCAATGCAATAACAAGTCTTTCTTTAATAGGACCTATCTAGTCTATTGTATCGTCCAAACTAGAAATTTCCATGTAGTAATTTATTAAAACAATAAAGCTACTCTTCTTTCCCCTTCCCTCTAAAAGGGAAGGAGAGAAGGAGGGAGGGAAGGAAGTTGGCGGCGAGAGTGAGAAGGGGGGCATGGGAAAGCCAGGAGAGAGAGAGAGAGAGAGAGAGAGAGAGAGAGGCCAGCAGAGTTGCAGATATTGTCAATTATTTGAATAGAATTTGAGCTATCAGCTACATAGGGATTAGAGACCTGAGACTGTCCTATAGGTTGGGGCTTTATAGGACTCTCAATCTCCAAAAATGCAGGTGGACTAAAGATTAATACTTCCCCAGCACATGTTACTTATTAGGGGCTATACTATTATATTGTGATCTACAGTGAAATAGTTTAACTACAAAAGTCAAATTAAAATCAGTACCTGAATAATTTAGTTCTTTATAACTAGCTAATTCAAGATGATACCTGTGGAGAGTATGAGAAAAGCCACATTAAATGGAAAAAGATTATGGGTAGGGGGCCTCCCCAGTGGTGGCGCATAAGTTAGGCGCTGAGCTGTGGAGATGTCGGCAGCCAGCGGTGACGTGAGTTCGAGGCCCGGCCAGCCGGGGAGATTCCCACATGGCCTGGCAGACCTGTCCTGCCTCGGCCTCTGCTCCCCTCAGCAGTGTATTTCTGTCAATCTGCCTGTTTTGCTCCCCACTCTGTCTCTGGTGAACCCTCTTGCTGCCCCATGCCTCTGGTCTGTACCCCAGCTTGTATGCATAAATAAATAAATCCTTAAAAAAAAAGATTATGGGTGCTACTCAGTGACTCCAGAGAAAACTAGACAGGGTGGAGAGAGGCGAGTATGCAGGTCAGATATATTGCTTAACCTATGAGAAAAACACCCAAAGGTTACATCATTGATTATCCCAGAGTTGTAAAACTTTCAATTTTAAATTTCTAATATTCTTAAGGTCATAAGATGAGGCATTTCATGAGCACTCTCTGTGTGACCAATTCTGATTTTCTGCGTGGATTTTCATGTGTTTATTGTCCATCTCCATACTTTGTGCACATCTTTGTCTTTCTTTCTTGATATTATCTAATCTGGGATGTTGTCTCTCCATCTTGCTTTCTCTTTCTTATTGTCTTTCTCTCCTTTCTCTCTATTCCTTCCTAATCTCCTACTTCTCTGATTTCACGGTGGGTAATTTTGAACTGACACATCTTTATATTACATTGTATTAAGTGAACCATTTTAAGTCCTTAATTATAAATTTAAAATGAATGAACAGATCATGTCATCTTTCTCTGTTTAAATTAAGCAAATTATATTTACATTAAGGAGCTACACCTGATTTTTCTCCTAATAACAATAGGAAAGAAGATTCCTCTCTCTGATCTAGAACTTCTAACTTGGGAACATTTTAGAAAGGGTACAGATAAGTTCCATGAACTGAACTAGAATGAATCCAGATTCATTCTTGATCTACTTTCCTTGCCCACATTTTACAATCTGGATGGAATTCAGGACTGTCCTTTTCATTCCAGTATTTAATTCAGTCAGGCATCAAGTTGAGAAAGGGAGGAAAAGATGGAGACCTAGATTTCACAGTCATAATTCTAGACAACTCCCATATCCTTTTAACTACATGCCTATAAGGAGAGAAGGGTATTAGCGGGATAGCCACACTTCCTGAAAAGGTCAGATCTGTGAATGTAGTTCTGCAGCAGGCCCAGCAATCGTCTCTGATTCATCCCTTGTAAATGGTTTGAAAACTAGAGGAAAGCCCCTTAGAAAAGCCCACTCTCACCTCTTCAAGAATGGACAGTACACCCTTGGGGCTATCTAATTCTTAATTCAGAAGCTAGTTTTGAGCCTCCCACATCTCCATTTTGGTGCTCACCTAGAACCAAAGAATCTTAGAATTTCTTGAAACACTTGATCCAAATCCTCATTGTAGATTAAAATACTGGTGATGGAAGGAATTTTCAAGGCAGGGAAACAGGTAGTGACAGGGCCAGGAAGAGGATCTCTCATATTAAGTGTTATTTCATACTCCACGACATCTTACAGAAATTAGATATATAGGACTATATATTAGATGTCTTAATCCTACTTTGGGTAGGATTAAAAGTCACACTGCAAAAAGTCACACAAATATTTGGGGGAAAGTAGTTGCAAATAGTTGTACTCCCCCATTAGTCAGGAGGTTAGCAAGCAACCTGGAAACCAGAATCAAATTAAAGGATGGGTTATCTGGTGCACCTGAGGCATCAATTGTTAAGGAGTGCTAACAAGATGTCGGTCTTGTGTGAATTAAAGAAATACTGTTCCCCTGGGGAGATTCAACTCCTTGTCAACAGACCTTCGTGAGACTATGAAAACACCCCTGTCTCCAGGTGAATGCAGTCAGTGTCCATGTCTCTGCAAGGTGTGCCAAGTGAAGAGTGACATGGGCTTCAGACCACACTTATCCATCCTTGTGTATTTACTAGGAATCCTCTCTCTGGGGGATGATTATGTGTGGTTGGGAGGGATGCTTTGACAAGAACCCAAAAGAGGGTTAAGACAGACAATGATCACTAACCTGCCTTTTTAGAAGAGACTCTGAAACTGAGTGAGGCACAAAGTTTGAGATCAGGCAACAGACGGGATGCTGCAGGATGCCCTGGAGGTCCTTTGTGTCTCTGCTAGCCCCCGCCCCCCCCCCCAGGCCTAGTGTTGTGGGAACGGGTTCTAGGTTAGAGAATGAGCCCTAGCCTTATTTTTGTCATTCCTCTGGAAATATATGCAATGACAGAGATCAAAGGGTACTTTGGTGTTTATTCTGGAAGTAGTACAATTCATTTCTGAGATGAATTAGATACTTCCCTTCTTTTCAAGGCAGAGCAGATACTTTGCAGTCAACCAATGAAATTGAATCTTGGCTCAGTCTTTGCTATGTGTTGATTTCAGACAAATGCCTTTAAAGCTGTGGAGGTTCCTTTTCCTGGTCTGTAAAAAGGGCTTTGTCGGAAGATTAAAGAAGACAACATATGGGCATGACAATGTATATGCCGTCTTGTCTCCCTCTCCACTCCACCTCACTCCAGTTACAGACAATCTACTATTGGTGGCACAGTCTGTGCCACAAACAGACCTTTCGCTTTCAGGGCCCAGAGGAGTTGAGCACCAGAATAACTGAGTAGAGGGGACTAGAGGGTAATACCTGAGATTTGATTTGTCCATTGGGTACCACGTTTCTCATAATTTCTATCTTGGGTCTTACTAGAATGAGTTTCCACCTTCTAAAGGGTGTTCTTGTAGAAAAATACCCCCACTTATTTACAAGGAGGGGTAATAAGTGCTTAAAATTGAGAGTACAAGGAGGGATAATCAGAGTGATTATGATTGAGAGTTGGCAACAGCAAGATCTGGCTTTGAATCCTGGCTCATTTTTGACAATCTTTAGAAACTATTATTAACTCCTGGGTAAAAGTTAGCCCCAGTTTTCCTCAACTGTAAAACTGGAATTTCAATTCTTATCTCATAAAGCGTAGGTAAGATAATTGGTATACAAGCAGTATGTAAGTGCTGCTGTTATATAAGCAGCACTCAGTAAGCATAAACTATTACTGCTTTGTTATTATGTAGCCTCTTGAGTCAAAGAGGCAGATGCATAGGACAGTGCAAGACAGGGGGAGGTAGCTGGGTCAGCAGTGCTGGGCTACAGCCTGCTGTGTCTTTGTATTTGTTCGCACTAAGATTGGTGTCAATGTGAGCTCTCCTGGAACTGAGAATTCCAGGGTTGCCCAAGAAGGGGGTTCTGAGAACAGATGCAAAACATGATTATCAAATATCCCACTTTGAACAAAAACACTGAACTATGGTTGAGGCATGGAATTGGGATAATACTAACGAAACAGCAATACAATCATTGCTATGTGCACTTGGAGTTCAGGTTATGAAGCACTTTTTGCTCCCACCCAGGCTTTCCTCCTAGGACTTTTAAGAAGACAGGAGTACAAAATACATGGGTCACACACAAGAGCTCAGAAAATTGGGGCTATAAAGATATTTTTCCCCAATGATCCAAAAAGGAAGACCAGAACATATATCACTAGCCTGAGGATGAAGAAATATATGTACTACATTTTCATGGGTTTGAAGTCAAGCAGACTGTCTAATACCTTCCTCCCCAGGCCCTTCCCCACAGGAGTGAAAGTAGGTGCTCAATAAACAATCAAGTTGACAGGAAAGAAATAAAGGAACAGGATGAATAGGAGATCCTGGATGATTTCCAGTCCTCCTACTTTGGTTCTCTCTCTACTGGTAAATCTCAAATAAAGAGTCTTCTATTGTCTTAGCAACTGTCCAAAGTCTCTCCATAATCGAATGCTGAAAAACTCAGTCTCTGTCAGACATGCTGGAGTGAAAAGAGATGAGTTTTCTTCATGGTCATCATGAGCCATTATTCTTTTCCTTCCAAGTCCAGTGCATTAGGCAGTGGAAACTAGGCTGCTACCTCAAGTCCTCTGCTTTCAAAGCAAGGGAGAGGCAAGGTCTTTCTTTGCAGCCCCTATCAAGCCGCATTATAGGAAGTTGGGGGACTGATTATTAACAAGTGGAGGATCAGTTTCCCCAAAAGTGTCCCAAAAGGTTATTTCCAATGCATATCACCTGGGCATAAGGAGCTAAGGTCAATTGCGGCCCTGCAGGTTTTAAGCAAAATGGTAATTTATTAGCTTAAAGAATGTAGATTACCAGATTTAGGGTCCCTCTCTAGAAATAACCTTTTTTTATGGTAAAAATGTATTTTAAAGTACGGCAAACTTCAAGAAGCAGAGTTGTGTCATAGGAAGTCATCCTCTCCTCATGTAAAGACACCCCGGCCCTTGCAGCCCCAGACCCCTACCCCATTCTTTAATTCAAGATATATAGATATAGATATACATATACACATACACACACATTTATATACGTACACCTATGTATACATACACATATATTCATATACCCCCGTCTGTCCTATTTACTCTAGAATTTACAACCATGTAAACTCTCCATACATATGTAATTACATTTGGTCTTTTTATCCCACTAATATGTCTGATATTAATTTGCTTGATCAGTCAGGAAAGAACCCAGAGGACTGAGGGGATTTCCCCCATTGCCCCTACATAAGCAAACCCGGATTTTCATGCTCAGTGAGGGAGGCTCCAGGAGCTAGCGAGGCCACGGCAGAGGGACTCAGAGGAGGAAGGAGGCGCAGTGGCTTCCCCAGTTTGACCTGCCCGGTGCGCCTTTGCGTAGGGCCAGCAGGGGGTGGCCCAAGGCAGCAGGGGTCGTGGGCCAGGTGGCCCCAGGCGGCAATGGGACTCGGCTGGGGCGCGCAGTCGGAGTGGTCCTCCAGGCTTGCTGCGCTTCGACGCTACCAGAGAGGGTGCTGTGCGGCTAGGTAGCCGCTCTCTGCGGCTAGGCTGCCGCTCTCTGCGGCAAGGTTGCCGCTCTCTGCAGGAGAACAGCTCCCTCTTGGTGGCGCTGCGGCTGGACCCGCCTGTCTAGGAGGGGCTCCCGGCCTCACGGACAGCTGCTTCCTGCTTTCCGCACGTTCTCGCAGCTGCGCTGCCCGTGCAGTTGTGCCAGCCCTGGCGAAGAGCCCTCTGCCCACTGCCGCCGACCACTCGGCCCCTGCCCGCGCCCCAGCCTCGCCCCGCGGTCTGCCCTGCCCGCTCGAGTCCGCTCCCGGAGCCCGCGCCCCCACCATGCTGTCCTTCCAGTACCCCGACGTGTTCCGCGACGAGACCGCCGTGAGTACCCCTGCCCGCGCCCACCCGGCTCCCCCGCGGCCAGTGCCGCGTCTGCGGTCGCCTGCAGCGCCTCTCCCCGAAGCCCCCTCCCCCGGCAGCCCTCCCCTTCCCCTCGGCCTTTGTTTGTGAGAAACGGGCTGTGGGCGCGGGGCTCCTCCCCAGCTGCCTGGATCCCGGCGGCGGTCACTGTCTGCCTGCTGGCGGCGGAACCCGTGGTCATTCCCCGTTTGGCTGCTTTCTGAAATCAATGGGGTCAAGGGCAGGCGCCGGGGTAGGAATGGGTGTCTTAAGGGAGATGGGAAGACAGAACGTGCCGCTGCTTTTTGACTGGAGGAAGCTCGTGCTTAAATTTGGGGGGATAGAGATAGAGATGATGTGAAATTTAAAAACAGAACCAAAGTTTTTAAACTTCCAAATTGAAAATCCGTGGAGCAGAAGTTCATTCATTCGATTTTAAAAGGAGTATTAAGCGTCCACCCTACCCCACCCAGATCTGACGCTGGGCTTGGGCGCTGAGGATGCAGAGACGAGGGAGGACTAGCAAAGGCAGAGCGGCGACCCCAGAGTGCGGTAGAGCTTACCCAAGTTTTCCTAGACAAGAAAAGGAGTTTGTGGGGGTGAAAGGA
The DNA here is from genome assembly GCA_004024925.1 of Scalopus aquaticus. NCBI lineage: Eukaryota > Metazoa > Chordata > Mammalia > Eulipotyphla > Talpidae > Scalopus > Scalopus aquaticus. The sequence continues at coordinate 73,855 of PVIJ01007034.1, read as the reverse complement.
GACCTAGAAGGGTGAGGTGATGACCTTTCCAGGAGTTGAAGTTTTGCCTAGTGGAGGGATTAACCACCATTTCCCTAAGCTTCCGATGAACTCAGGGTAATCGTGGAGATCTAGTGGGTGGAATTCTGGGCAAACACTTTTTTTGTGTAAAAATTAATTTGGCATTTTAAGAACTGAAGTGAATCCAAATGTTGTGGGCAGGATTCTCCTAGCAATAGCCAAATTGCTCAGCTTACTGAAAATAGAATCAAAGTATTTTTGTATAATGAAGCTCTAAATTTTTTTTTTCTTACTTTGACCCAGAGTATGCCAGAAAGTTGTACTTGAAAGTACACCTCACTTTTGGGTAAAGGATAGTGAGGCTTTATAGGATGTGCTATTTTAAATTAAGACTTCCAAGTGCGCTGATGCATTCATGGTCTCTGACCAGTGACCATCTGGTAGCCATGTTTGTTCAATCTGCTCAACTGCCTGCTTATTAAATTTGCTCTTAACAGTCTAAGAAGCTCTAGTCCTTTGGTTCAAAGGGTTGTTTCCTTTGTACCTGGGGTACCTGGGGTAAAGTGATTCTCCTAGAATGGAAAGGAGGACAGACTAAGTAAGAAGCCCTGAGTGCTAGGTCTAGTTGTGTCACTAGCTGGATGCCCCCTGGCAGATTGCTTACCTGTTAAGCTTACCCTGCCGGACCCCACTCTCTTTCCACCCCCCAATATGAAGTGTTAGGACTGGCTTGGCTAACCACAAGGCACACTTGCTTCTGCAGTAATACTGATGTTCATTCATAGCTCTGCAGTGTCCCAGACTTTAGTAGTAAAAGATGTAAATAGTTCTTGAAGATATTTGAGCTTTCAGGATGAAAATATAAGGAACTACCCATGATAGGGTTTGATGCATGCAATTTAAATTTTTTTCTGGCCAGGGTGGGTGGTGCTTCTTCCTTCCTTTTTCCCTTCTCTGGATACCAAAATCCTGCAGTTCATTTATCTATGTTTAATCATTCCTGAAAGGGTTAAGTGAGGATTTTATGAAGATATCAGTTGTAAGTAATTAAATTGAAAGGGTATACTGTAGATTTTAACTCTCCAATTCCTTCTCATCAAAGAACTCTAATGACCGTAAGCCTTTTGGCCAAGGGGATGTAGCTCTGGCCCAACCTGGACCCTGCACTGTGGCTCCCACAGTGTATTATTACAGCCCTGATGGTCTACATGGGCCCTCTTTTTCCTGGGCCAGAGTCTTGATTATGAAGTCCTGGTCTTGCTTTATGCATTTGCTCTAATTGCAGCCTTGATTTCTAGAATGGGCTTGTTTCTCTGCACAGGTGCTGGAGATTGCTGTAGTTCTGTCTTTCTTGCTTGAGCATTTTTCAGCAATATACTGGGCAGTCTCTGAACTGTGTGGTGGGAGCATGTAACCCATTTTGGTGGATTTCTGGCTTATGGAGCAGAAGTTTGGAAACCGACACTTCCTGTGTAATTGCTTGACCCCCAGGAGTGCTGCTGTCAGGAAATTTAGTCCTGCTACAGGGATTGGAAGAGTATGTAGGGTGAGGGGAGAACACAGGGAAGAATATAGAATTACCATCAGGAGGAGATAGTATGTGAATTGAGCTTGGAAGTTGGCCAGTTGGATAAGGTTGAAAGGACATTCTTGGCTGTGTGACTAAAATAAAATCACAGTTAGGCAGACCTGGATGGTTGTGGAACTGCATTTGTTTGCAAGATGTCAGGAAGGGCAAAGTGATTGGAGCATTCATGGCTTGATAAGGGGTGAAGGGGAGTGTGGGGGGCACTGGAAAGTCAAAAAAGGAAGATTGAAAAAGCAGGACCATGTTTGGCGGACCCCCCCTGCTCTGTGTATGGGCCTGCATTTGATCTTGAGGGCAGCAGCGAGCTAGTGAACAGTACAAGTAAAATATTGTATAGTAACAGTGCCTTATCAGCACTATATTTTTAAGCTTTTGGGAGAGATGAGATGGTTTGCAGACTTAAATCAGATGGGAGAGTCAGAAACTAACTTGAGTTCAGGACATATGGGTAGGAGGCTTTTGTAAAAGAAAAAAGGTTGGGAGGGTTCTTGGCTGCTCAGATTGTGGGATTTTCCTGGAATCAGTTTCTTGTCCTGGTTAAAAATGGTCAATTACTGACCTCAGTGTGGCTCAGGTGGTCATTGTTGGCTCTGGGAAGCTTCCTTGGTGTAAACACCTTCAGGAGGTAGCACGTGGAGGACGCACTGAGTTAGCATCAACCCTGCACCTGCCAGTTTGCACCTGGCCCAGTTTAACCAAGAGGTGAAGTCCAAAGGCCTTGTGGCTGGCTCAAAGTGGGTCATAGACCTTCTGAGTATTAACCATCTGACTTTTGTCAGTTGCTCTCTTCACTTCAACTCCTTTTCCTCATCTGGAAAATGAGCTAGTAATAACCTTCTAGAGAGGATCTGATGAGTTGTCTGAAGTTGATGCACTCTGTTCACAGTGGTTTCTGAGTCAATAGTAAACCCATTTTCTTTACCCTTATAACCTCTCTGAATTGCATTCATGAAAGGTAAAATTGGAATTTCATTGACTCTCGTCTGTTTCTTTAAAACATCAAGTTTAACAATATTCAGTGAGTCTTCATTGCTTTAGGTATAGTATTTGGCAACACTTTCACTTCATCATTAAGTAACCTGTCTATGAATCATTTCCACTTCCTTATAAAATGTTAGGTCTCTGGGCGTGTCTGAGATTTAGTAACTTTATAATCCAGGAACGTTTTCAAGTGTCTGATGTGTCTCCTCCAAGGTATACTTGTGCAACCGCTGATGGCAAAATGTCTTCAGTTCTAGCCTGGTTCTCAACTCAGTGTGGCCCTGGGCTTGCTGCCATCTTGTGCCTTTATTGCTCCTAATGCTGTTGGATTGGAAGATCCTTTACAACTGGAATTTTTTTATTATTGTCAGAGAAAAATTAGTTATTTTGGGGATATTTTATAACCACTTCAAGTTGTGCAAGATGTAAGACTTCTGGATGAGAAGAAAAGATAAAAAGCTTTCCTTCAGTGACAATCAGCTAAACTTTAGAGATGCTTTAGATAAAAATTGAAAATTGGTAATTTTGTGGTGTCTCCTTAGGAGACATTTCGGGCTAGTTTATATTCCTGTGCTTGTTGCTCAGTGTCTACCTGAGTTGTTGTTCTTCCAGTTGTGCGCTTCTGCTGGTATCCTCTCCCCTGGGACACAGTGAGGACAAAGGCAGACCCTCTGTGGAAAGCCTCATATTTTAGCCACTGGGAAATCTTCTCTATTGGACAGCAGAAATTTGAAATTTGACCACACTGGAAATTTGACCAGCAATAAAAACAACATTCAGGCTTTCGTTTTCCAGTGTTTGCTTTCCTTAGGGAACAGGCTTTATCTTCTGGTATAGAGCAAGGAGGAAACATTAAAAGTTTATGGGTGCATGGATAATCCTCCCAACAGCCCTGTATGAGAAGCCTTAACGAGAATGTTATTGTTCAGAGACTTGACTGGAAAGATCCTGTCAATGTGGTTTCAGTTAATTAGATTGATCTTGATCATCTTGGGATGCAAAGGAAATCATCTCATACCCCTCTTGGTTCCTCTAGGCTAGCAAATAATCAAAGAAGCATCTTGCACACTAATAAGAAAAAAACACCAAAAAGAAGTTGAATGAGAACATGTATACATAGGAGAGACCCAGCAAAGCTGAGTAACTTGCTTCAGATGTCATCTTAAAAAGTTTAGTTAGGACACAGGTGTTGGGGGGCTACCAAGAAAGAGGTATGCGGATTTAAGTTCTGCCTTTTCCATAGAAAGGAGATAAGGTCTTCCCATTACAATGAAGGAGATGTCCTTGCAGAGAGAAGTTTACATATTAATGTCTTTTTCAAAGGCAGCCGCCACCCATGATCCTTCAGATCCTTTCAGATCCTTCCCATGAAATCAACCTTTTGCCAAAAAGACATTTGGGTGGCAGATTTTTGCTTCCCTATAATAGCAGGAAATGGAGAGGTCTTGTAATAATGATTTTTACCTCTGGATAATTTCTTTAGGCATAGTCACCTGGGAGCATGGACTCCCAGTTGCTCTTTTAGACTCAGTCTCCAAGCCCAGGCCCAGGCATTTGTGCTTCTCAGAGTTCCCAGGTGGTTCTGCTGATCAGCCCCTTTGGGAGCGCCAGAATCATTCTCCTCAGCCAGGCCTTGCTCACCCAGCAGTTTTATTCCTGCAAATATCAGGATAGTTTGAGTGGGTGATGCCTTTGTGCTTCCTTTTAGAAATGGCGAAAGAAACAGTTTCATGACAGTGCACCAAAAGGAAGGAGAAAGGCTTCAGTTTCAGCAATGAGCTTTCATTGTTTTAAGTCCACTTTTCAACTGGTATCAATTAGAATCATCTTACTACCTATTAGCAACTTGCTTGTTGGCAGTTTAAACTTAAATGCAGAATAGATCTTTTTGTGTATTATAGGCAGATTTTCGACTGTGGGTAAGCTTAGCAAGAGCAGGAAAATAAGCATGTCGAGTGGTTCCCTCACAAGCATGCCCTTCGAGCTCCCGGTGCTTTGTGTGTTCTCTGCTTTGCCCCTGACAACACATTTTCAAGTTTCTTTAGCACAGCAGCGGGCCTTTGTTTTGTGTTGTACAGAGTGCTTTCCTATTCTGACCTTTCATCTTTCTTCCCTTTCCAGCTTAAACATTCTTTTCGGGAAGGGTAGCTTGACACCTTTGAGAACCTGCCAGCTTTGGTTCGTGTGATAATTTGGGCAGACATGTTGCCATGAACCAAATGGGGTATTTTTTTGTCTGTCCATTTCCTGTTTCTCCATCACATTCAGAAAATACTAATTTATTTGGTTAGACACTAATTGTCTAATGGCACTTTTTGTCTTTTTTTTTTTTTGCAGGTACAGGATTATCATGGGCATAAAATTTGTGACCCTTATGCTTGGCTTGAAGACCCAGACAGCGAGCAGACAAAGGTAATGGGGACTTAGTACTAAAGATAAGGCAGCCCTCGGAGCTAGCACTTACTCTAGATGTCAGTAACTGGCTTTTCCTTCCTGGTCTTGTCCTGTGTTTCTGCCGTGGGGTGTGGGTACTCCCATTTTTGGTCAAATGATTCATGAGAAAACGATGAAAGTATTTTTGTCCCAGAGCATGTCAAATAATTACCCTCTTCATGGCTTAGTGCAACTGATGAACCCATTGTTTGAAGTGAAAATATTAAAAAAGAAATTGATTTTTACTAGAGAAAAATAATGTGGAGGAAAAAATTGCCCAGTATATATATTGCTAAGAAAGGAAATTGAACAAATATAGGTTTGGAAAACCGAATGCTGGTCTTAGACTACTTATTGACGATAATGCAACAACTGTAAAACAAAAACTAAATTACAAATATGGAGACAGTCTTATATTTTATAGAAGTGGGGGAGTGGAGTGGAAATTTTTCAGCTCTACCTAAAATCAGAAAGCTTTCCTAGTTTTTTGGAGAAGCACATTTGTGTCTTAATGGATGTCTTGTTTCATTGATGGAGCTGCCCCTAAATGTTATCTCTTGGACATTTCTTCCTCCTTGGAGTGTCCAGGACTTGTCACATATATGTACTGTATGTGGTTAGCTAAGTTTGCGTGGGTGAGGGAACAGTGTTTCTTCATTCCATCTTAAGTTCTTTGATTCTTAATTTTAACCATACTTACATGTTATAGATAGTTTTCTGGGCCAGCCCCACAAAACCTATGTAGATCTTAGTTCCTTCTGTGTCTTGTGTTCCCTTTCCATCATATATATCAGAGTTCGCTGGAGAACTGAACTCAGATTTCCATGGCGATGCAGATTCGCCAGAAAAGCATTCCCTCCTGATGTGAACCAGGCTGGTAGAATTGGAGTTCTCCCTTTCCCATCTCACCACCTGTCTCCCCAGTTGGTAGGGTTGCAAAGTCCACCACCTTCACATCCTTGAGAAAGATCCTGACAAGGAATGGTATGCGGTGAGAGGCATAGATGGACATGATGATCTGTGGGAAAGGAGAAACTAGAGGCACGAAGAGGTTCCTGCTTGAATAAACTCATGTCATCTTTGTCCTTGTTCGCCTTCATTGGCTTGCTTGCTTTTCTTTCTACCTCCCTGTTCTAGCGTTTCTCTCCTCTGCCCACTGAGAAGCTCTTACAACTTCTTCCATGTCCTTTAAAGTAAGCACACCATTATTCTGAGATTTTCTACTGATTTTTCTCTTACATCCTCTCCATTTCCTAATTGCGTTCAAGAGCTCCAAAAGTTTCATAGGTGGGTAGGGATGATCAGCATTTTGGATTTTTACTTTTCAAGAGACATTGGATTATAGAGATAGGTAGGTAGAGATTCCCAAGTGAGAAACAGTTGGGTATTTTAGGAGCAGGTGAAGGCCGTGGATTTGCAGGTAAGGCTAGGAGGAGTAGGGAGCAGGTGTTGAATAGGAGCCTGAATAGGCATGTGTGGGGCTGCCTCTGACCTTGACTCTGTAATGGATGACCTTGATCATCTAGAATTGGGCTGAGTTGTGACAGGGAGGGACATGCTGACAGTTGTATGACCTGTAATAGATGGAAACACCAGGGGAGGGCTTGAACTTCAGTGCATCTCTTGGAAGACTGTCCCCAAGGACTGTCTCTGTGATAATTACTTTGTGTGAGGTATTGGATTCAAGCTGGATTTCTTCAGCCTTTGATGGGGAGTGTCTGAGTGATTCAGCAATGTCAAGATGACCCAGTTTTTATGTGTTAATGAATGTACTCTTTGCTGTCCCTTAATTGATAATGGCCAGGCCCATGGATGATAGGTCACTTAGTAGATGAAACTTTGCTAATTAGTGATCTTGCAGTCAGCAGTTAATTGTAGTTAATGGCGTTGGAGGGTACACTTATTACTGGAAAGCATCTGTTGACTACTTACCTCGTGGTAGGCACTTTGCTGGTAACTTGCATACCCTATGTATTTTAATTCTCAAATCCCAAAATAGATCTTTATACTTTTCCTACTTAACAGATAAAGAAATTGAGATCCTGAGTGATTAAGTAACATGTCTAAGAGCGTTCAACTAGTATGTGTGGAGCCAGGAGTGGAACCTAGGTAGCTCGTAGTTATCAACTTCACATTATAAAGTAAAGTAAAAAAGAAAAGAAAAACCCTGGGTGCAATAGCTTTGGGAAAAGCAAGCTGAAGGAATTCATTCATGTCTGTGCTTGCCCAGAGACTTTGTGGGTCCCCATTCATGGACCCTGGACTGGCTCCCGACTCCCATGCTAACCTGTTCAGATGCTCAGGTGTTCCAGCGGGGTGTGCACCTTATGCCTCCTCTCTGCATCATCCATGCATACCTTTCTTACTCTTTTTTAAGCAGACTTACTACTGAGGAAGCTACTCTGTCACCTAGCATCTGATGAATTAAATTTTGATCTCAGACCAAAAGGGTAGGATGTGTTTTTCTAATGAGCAGAAGAGCAGCATAAACATTGTCTACTAATTATATGACAGGGTGTGTTAGCCATACCTGGTGTAAAAAGGAGAATCTTTACATAGCCTTGAGAACAAAAGGCTGCTTGTTACATTTCCAGTGAAAATCAGTCAGACACTAAGACTGAAATGCTATCAATAGGTGTTTGATTTAATCTAGTATTTAATCTAGGTTATCCGTTTTTGACAGTGTCTGCCATTTAAGGATTTAGCCTTCATTAGAGAATGTCAGAGCAGCCTTATAACTTAGGGTTTGGGGGGACTTGAATGTGGGTAAATCCCTTTAAGCTGTCAAGGCTCATGTCACCCTATTTGATAGTAGATGTTCCAGATTGTGTAAGATCCCATACAACTCAGTTGATACTGAAATAAATAAATTGAACCTTGATATGAACAGAGGTACTCAACAGAAAAGCTTTGTACAGAGGAAGCTGTAAACCAGCTCTACACACAAATTGCAAGCCATTCAGAGGATTTCCATTTTTTTTGAGTAGCCATATTTAAAAATGTAAAAAGAAACAGATGAAATTGTAATGATGGATTTAAGTGAGTATACCCAAAATAGAATATTGCAACATGTATTCAATATCAAATATTGCTAAAATATTTTGCATTCTTTTTTTCAATCAAGATTTTGAAATCCTGTGTGTACTTGACACTTACAGCCTGTAGCAATTCAGATCAGCCACATTTCAGATGTTCAGTAGCCACAAGAAGATACAGACTAAACTTTTCTTATTAATATAGATGTGAAGAATATAAATACATGTTAGCAGATTTTGTAAAAAGCAGAGTTTGTTACAAGAATTCAAAAACAGTTTAATATTAGTATATGAACATATTGAATAAAGCGATATAATTATCCCAATTCATATTGAAAAGCAATTAAAGAAAATCCAGAACTAAAAGTAGAAATGACTGTGCTTTAATAAGGTGACAAATATCATTCAAAACATCTTAAAAACAAAAACTAGGCTAGACTGTCTCTGTCAACAATTTTTCTATGTTGCAAAGCTTTGACCAGTACAGTAAAACATGAACTAAAATTTGTACAGGAGAAAATAATCATTAATTTTGGATTATATGATTAGCTAGAAAACCTAAGGGTACAAACCAAAAACTTTAGAATTAATGAGTTGAATAAAGTTAGGTATGTACAAAATAAATATAAAATCAGTAATATTCACATATACTGTCAGTAATGAAAAATTAACTCATCTGATTGTTCCAACAAAGAGCAAATACTTGAGAATGAGGAGATTTCAAGCCTACAGGGAAAATAATATATGGAGATCTTGCAAAGGGCCAGTTTGGCGCATTATTTATAATAGTGCAAAATTGGAAAAAATCTGCATTTCCAACAATAGAGCAGTGTTTAAGCCAGATGTGGAGAATTGCTTGTTGAAGTAGTCTGTTAAAACATGAAACTCTAAAGACTGCTTACTAACATGAAAACATGTCAATGGTAGAATATTAAGGATATTGAGGAGGATGTGAGATTATAGCTTTCTAAGTGGTTACAACTTTACAACTACCCTTGTAAAAGCCATTCCAGGAAGATCACTATGGAAATACAAACTAGACAAAAATAATATAAAGGACAAGCTCTGGGTTGTCCCAGCAGATGTCTGCTAAGTGGGGTATGCTCTTGACATATCTGAACCATGGTGAAATCTGGAGCGGGTCACCAGGGGAATGGTGGGAATTTTTGCATGAGTGCCAGAGAAGGAATTTGCAGTGAGTAAAAATGATTTGAAGACTAGGTAGGCAGGTCCCAACAGGCAGGTAGCTCTACTTCCCATTCAGCAGGAATTTCCAGCTTTTCCTTTATAGATAGGAGGAAGTCTGTAGTGGTCTTGTTGCACCTCAATACTTTGATATTGAGGTAATTTGAAGGCCCAGTCTGCCCCCATTCACAGACATTACCGTGTATGTGGTTGACTTCCAAATCTTTAAATTTCCCTCTAGTACTCATACCTGTTTCCTGTGATAAGTGAACCCTCATCACCCTCCTCAGCCTTTGCACCCTGCTGCTCTCAGTTGGTCTCCTGACCTCTTCACACGTGCCCTATTCAGATCTTACCATCCCCTTCTCTGCATGCCGTGCACCTTGATGGAGCTGTAACCTCCTCTTTCTTTGTCACCACTTTTCCTGTCACTATAAACTGTTACCAGCAATCGCCAAATCCAAATCCAGTGACTTTAAAACATCATCTTGTGTCCATGCTGCGGAGATGAACACGCATCTGGTGCTTTCGGAAGCTGGCCTGGAGCTGCTCTGTCCTCCACCCCAGGTGGACTCTTAGGCCCTTGGAACTTGCTGACATTGCCTTCATCACAGGCAACAGCCTGCTGTCAGGTCAGAGAAGAGTACTAACTGTAAGAGTACTAACTGAATCCTTTTCTGATCTCTCTGTGGTCCTCACACCGCACTGTCGGGACCCCTTCCTGATAGTGATAAATTCTTTATCCCACTGGGCCTGGTCTCACAGCCTCAAGGTCCAGATGGAATTAAGTCCTTGTAACCTCTTGAGGAGTCTCCCTATCTTACTCCATCTTATTGTCGCTTCAGTCTCAGCTGAATATTCCAGAAGTTACTGAGAAAATACACAAAGAAAGGAAGACTTCACACCTTTCATGGGATGTCTTAATTGTAGGTAATTGTCAAGTCTGACCTCTAAGGAAACTCTGTCTACATGAAGGAACCAAATAGAGCTTTATCAGCTGCCTTTATCTGGTGACTGATTTTCTTTTTCCTTCCTGAATACTGTCCTGGACAAAATGAAACAACAACTCCATTTCCTTTGTGGATCAATGAGACAGAAATTCTAACAGGAATAGCGAGAAACAACCAAAAGAGTAGCTTTATGTTTGTTCCTTTTTTTAAAAATGAAGTGAAATTATCATTTGTTTCAGAGGAGATCAAAGGGATGTGCAGCGTATGTTGGCTGTTCTAGGACATGATTTGTTTTGCTATTATTCTCCCTTTGGCTGATGAGGTAGAGGTGGTCCCTCACCCCTGCTGATAGGGACTGTGAAAAGGAGACAAAAGACAGAAGTCCTTCAGCCTCGAAGTGTAAGACACCTGGAAATGTCACCTTTCTTTTCCTGTCTCAGCTCTCTTTCCTTGGCAGGAAAGATTTAAATCTTAAAATCTAATCTTCTCTAGGATATTTAAGTAGCCTAGGACTTCTGTATAGGTATTTTAATGTTACAAGGGTCAGCAGGGAGCAAGGTTTAGGGAGGTCCACATACCTGCTTGACCCAGTCTCCTTCCTGTCTGTCCTGACATTTGCTTTTTTTTTTTTTTTTTAAAGATTTATTTATTTATACATACAAGCTGGGGTACAGGCCAGAGGCGTGGGGCGGCAAGAGGGTTCACCAGAGACAGAGTGGGGAGCAGAACTGGCAGATCAGAAATACACTGCTGAGGGGAGCAGCGGGCGAGGCAGGAGACGTCTGCCGCACCATGTGGGATTCTCCCGGGCTGGGCGTCGAACTTGCATCGTGCGCTGCCCACAGCTCCTCAGCGCAGCGCTCAACCGCTGCGCCACCAGAGAGGCCCCTGACATTTGTTTTTTATGCTTGCTTTTGTTCTTTAAGATTAACTCTAGAAGTGTGTAGCTTGAGTTTTCTGCTCTCTCAGTCTGGCCTAGATCTTTCCGGACATTGCACTTTCCCCAGCAGAGAATCTTAGCAACGTGTGAAGGGCCAGTGGGGAGCTAGGTGAGCATGGAGGGATTTGTCCAGTTGCATTTCTGCATCAAGCCACAGAGCTAACAGTGGAAGCTTGTCCCAGGATTTCCAGTACCATGAGGGCCGAGTTCAGTGTCTCTGAGCCAGAAGACAACAGGGAAAGCTTGTGGTGACATGGGGAATACTGGAAATTAGTCAGAGGCATAAAAGACTGGTTTTGGTTTTCTGGTTCTTTGAAGATTTTCAGACCAACTGTAAAGATCCTCATGGCAGATAGCTCCTTTGTCCTGTAAGCACAGGCATTTCTGATGTTGCTTCTGCTGGGAGACAATATGGAGGAACAGAGTATTTGCCAGCTGGGACCAGAAGTCAGGCAAATTATAGCCGTTGGTCTTCCATTTCTTATTCAGTGACTGTAGCAAGGTACCTAACCTGAGATTTTTTTTCATCTAGAAAGTGAATAGAGTCATCCTCAATTGATCTAACCCTAAGGTTTTAACGACACCCAACTGAGAAAACACTCGTAAGAATTCATTTTCCGACGCAGCAAAGCTCTGTACAAAGATGGTACCACTTGGGCGCTGTTGCTTAAATGTACTGGCATATATGTTTTCTATTTTAGTCCTCTAATTGCTTCTCATGATGTTGAGTTTTAAAGACTGGATTTTTGTTTATAAAACTAAACAAGATTTTCCTTTTGAATTCTAGTCTGGTAGTAAAACGATAAACTACTTTCTGCACTTTTTTTTTTTCCAGTGGGACCATGAGTGTAGTTTCATTGTTTTAAGTGTGAGGATTAAAGTAGGTCAAAGATTACCTTCCAATTATTGGGAGCGTCCCTTTTAATTGGTGCCTACCGAGCCAAGCTGGCCTGTGAAGTGACCCTCCACCCATTCATTAATGTTTCATGTGAGAATCTGGATTGAGAATTACTACCGCACCATCCCTTCTGTAGTGGAAACAGGCAATGATTTAGGTAAATATATTGCCACGTACTCTCTCAGTTTCCAAGACTTCTAAAGTCTTAAATGTCTCACCACTTTTTATGGAAATGTTTAATCTTACATTCTGTAAACATACAGTCTCATAAATCCATAATGGAAATATATATTTAGGGAGTAACTTTTTGATCTGTGGCTGGGTAATCATCAAAAGTATGAGAGAGCTGCTGACACTGAGCCATCTTCTTTTCTTAAATATTTGTGTATATATTTTCCCTATCATCATCCCTTGCCCCTTTCTCGCCCCCTTCCTCTTAGTTTCAGAACTCTCAGGGTGTTTATTGATCACCACTAGTTTTTAAAAGTGTTTTATGTATTCAGATTGTCTTCTGTGTATATGTCCAGTATTTGTCTTTATCATTCTGACTGACTTTGCTGCACATGATTCTCCAAAATTCCCATCTTTTTTTTTTCAGTTTATTTTTTTAAAGATTTATTTATGTATACAAGAACTTGGGTGTAGGCCAGAGATGTGGGGTGGTGAGAGGATTCACCAGAGGCAGAGCAGGAAGCAGAACAAGCAGATTTACTGAAGTACACTGCTGAGGGGAGCAGTGGGAGAAAGAGGAGAGGTCTGCTGCACCATGTGGGAATCTCCCTGGCCGGGGATCGAACTCATGCTGCAGTGGCTAAGTCTCATAGGCTGAGATTAACCCATTGCACCACCAGGGAGGCCTCCATCTTTTTTTTTTTTTTTAATGGCTGCATTTCATCCTTTCTTATCACTATGTAATACTCCATGGTATAGATATACCACATCATCTTAATCCAGTCATCCATCAATACATCAATAGACATTAATTTGAAACATAATTGGAAATACAGGTTTTTGTTTTGATGGTTTCATATTCTTTGTATATATTGGAGCATCTTTTCTAAGCACTGCTCTCTTTTTCTCGCTACCTTTTTCTTGCTTTCTGCAATAAGGTGTTTGATAGAAAGTGATTCTGGCCAAGTTATGCAAATAGGAACTTTATGGCAAGGATATGAGGCCAGCTCCTGGGGTGAACTGAAGGACCAGGCTTGGAGCAGGTAGGATCCAGATAGTTCGAGACTCCTTGCCAGGCTTCTCCATTTTTCACCCGCACTGCTGCTTGCTTCAGTCATCTCCAGTCGTCCAACTCCCTGTCACTCATTCAAGCGACTGTCCTCACAGGGGTAGTTCTAATTGGCCAGGCTCCAGACATGTGCTCACCTCTTACATGTACTGCAGCAGTGAGAAAAAAGCTTCTAGAAGCCCTGGGGAACCCTCTTTGGCTTCTGGAGCATCTGGACAGCTATCTGGAGTGACCATTCACTAAGAACAGAGGGCAGTGGGGAGGGACAAGGTTTGCTACCTATCCGTATTGCCACAGGTCCACTGGTTCATTCTCACTTCCTCTCTTAAGTATGCTCATTCACATGAAGCATGTGCACTTACAGAGGTATGAAGCTGTAGTCCCAAAATGAGGTAGTTATAGAAACGATTGGCAAATCAATAAAATGGAGGAAAATGTGTGGTCATTCCCTTTCCTATTCCCTGCCTATCTTCCCCTGTCCTGAGTTTACTGGTATGGACACCCCGTAGCTGTCTCACAGGTAGAAAGTACTGTGTTAAATTGGGGCTGGGACTGGTGGTGGTAGTGGGGGGGTATGTTGTTATAAGCAAGACAGATGTGGCCCACGCCATCAGAGTCACCTTCTAGTCTAGGAGGACCAGAGGTTAGAGATGGGCAAGCCACTTAAGCTTCGAGCTGCTAGAGATCAGTGTCAAAAGGAGGCTGAGCCATGGCTTGGCTAAAGGCTCAGATTCTAGTCTCATTTGTTCACCAACAAGGAAAGCTCCATTTTAGAAAAGCAGACCCCAGACCATGGATGAAATGCTTAAAGTGCTTGTATATATTAACGGACTCTTTTCCCTGTAGGCAGTTTCTTAGCTTTGGTTTCTTCTACATTTTCCATGATGAATGCTGTTACCTTTGAGAAAATAATTGTTAAAGAACTAATGACTAAAGAACTAAGATAATTGATTTCTTCCAGCCTCTTTTCCCTTTCATACAAGGTATTGAAATTCTATTTACTGTCCCATTCTGTCTTGTCCAGTCATAAAAATCACCTGGCATTTATTAAAATTGCAAATGCCCAATCTCTACTTTTGGAGCATCTGATTTCAGTAAAAAACTGTTTCCCAAGCACCCCACCGGGTAATTCTTAAGATCCAAAAAGCTTGGGAAATCTGCCCTAGAGAATGCTGAGACATGATTAGGAAATAACACCTTCATCTTATATAGGGCCCCCTATTAAAGGAGCTGAGGTTCTAATGGTGCCTCACAGTTGTTTATGATGTCTTTGTAAATAGGAGGGGTTGTTTGTGATTCTCATTTTTCTCATTGGGGGTAACCAGGGTATGTGTCATAATATAAACTTCTGGGACTCCTGTATGAAATATTATATGACACTGATTGTTTGAATCAGTTTTCCATTTAATCATCTACTCGAATCTCTAGAACTCCAGTTCTGCCTCCATGGAATCTCATATCTTTCTCTTTGTTTTTCTCTTGGCTGACTTTGCTCTCATTCAGGCATACATTGCTGCTGAGCCAGACATTTGGTAGTTTCCTCATTTGTCTCCCTTCTTCTAGATTTTCCCCCCCATCTGATACCTACCCCCACCAGCAACCCATGAGAATTTTTAAAGATCTTGGCACCTGCTATTCATGGGAAGGCAAATAGTGTATTATCATGTAATGAGCAGCTTTAGATGTAGAAAGACAGGTTTCCATCCGAAATCCATGATCTTACATCTGTGTGACATTAGTCATATTCTTAACCTCTCTATGCTTCTGTTTTCTGATTGATAATTTGGAGAAACTACTGTGAATGGTTGTGCTGAAAATTACAGGACAGGACTTTTGAACCATATAGCGAAGTGGTGGAGACAAGTGCATGCTTATGGGATGCTTGCCATTACTGAATAGTTTAAGTAGCACAGGAAATTATCTGATAATTTGAAAGCCTTCATATTTAGAGCAATTACTTTATTGCATTTCTTTTATTGCATTTAATTCTCGGGCTCTTCTATTTTCTTTCCGGTTATTGCTCTATTTAGATCTTTTTCTTTGGATCAAGTTCAGTCACATATATTTTGTAGAAATTGTCCCGGTCACTGAGATTTTAAAATTTACTAGCATGAGGCTATACATACTATTTCTTAGAATCACTAAATTCTCCCTGTCTGAGGCAGTATTTCTTTATCACTTTTAATTTTGAATAGCTCTTCTTGAAGCTTTTCTTCCCTTTCCTTAATTAGCTTAACCAGACCTTTGGTTGAATGTGCTTTTATTTTTCTTCTTAAAAGTACCAGTTCTGGAACTTAAAAGTCATGTATTCTTAATTTTCTAGTTCACTAATTTCTTTTAATTTTCTTTTGTTACTTTGAAACTTTTTTTTTTTGGAGTGTTTAGTTTAATTTCACACTTTGCCATGTACTGATTAAACCCCTTTACTGTAGATACCTTTTCCAGCCTTCCCCAGCCAGCATTTGGCCAAGCTTCTGTTCTCTTCCTCCTTTCCTACCTACTCTTGTTCAGCCAGCCTCACCTTACTCTGCAAGTCCCAGGACTCTAGAACTGTGTTAGGCAGGACTCTTATCAGTGGTGCTTGAAACCCAATTAATACTAGTTCATTTAAAAAAGGAGCCAGGGCCTCTCATCATTGAAGAGCGGCATCTGTGTGCCTGAGGCACAGCCTGACCTGGGAGTGCATGTGCTGTGTTGAAGACCTGCCTTTCTTTGTCTCACAGGTCATCTGCTTTGTTTTGTTTTCCAGCTCCCTCTCCCCTGTGGTAGGAAAAGAAGGGCCTTGCCTCTCTAGGTTTCACATAGCTTTCATAGTCCCAAATCCCCTGAGATGAGCTATTAGATCTTCTATTTTCCAATATTCACCTCTGTCCCTGAAAGAGGATTTTGGGTGCTTTGGCTGTTGCTGGTAGAAAAGAATTACTAGAAATACTGCCTATGGAAATGGATGGGGTTACCTAGATGAAGAATGTAGAAAGGAGTTAGCTCAGTTAGATACTAAGTATCAGTGACATTAGCTGTGGCAGACAATAGTGTAAGCTCTTCATGCCCAGATCATAAAATGTGATAGAGAGAGGGAAAACCCCAACTTCCTGAAGACACAACTGTCACTTTCCAGATGTAGCCTTTTTCTGACGATACAGAGCACCTTGCCTGTACGTACTTCATTCATCACAGTGTGACCCTTGTCCTTCAGTACCGGGCACACCCAGGCAGTGGCCCTGCCTCTGCACATATTCCAGAAACATTCCTGAACTCAGTGCTGGGAACTGGATCAACAATGCCAGCCCATGTGTGGGGGTATCATGATAAGCCCTTAGACAGAGTCATCTTGCCTGGATGCCCTACCTGGCCCCCGGTCAGCCCCTGCTCTCAAAGGAGGGGTGCTCTGACAGCCAGCAAAGGCCACACACTCCTCCCCTACTCAACCAGTGGGACTTTTCAAAATTACCAGAAACAGATGTCAGCTTCAGGTGTTTTTGCCATATGCCATGAACTTTAATTCTTTTTTAACACTTTGTGTGCCGGCGCCCTTTAAATTTACCAGCCCTTGGGGCCGGCCATTTTCTGTGCCACCGCATGAATGGTATAAGCATTCAATAAAACACACACAACTCCTGAACTACTGGATATTAAAAAAAACTGTAATATCTCTCATAAAACACCTTACACTTTCACCAAAACAATATGTAAAGCTTCTAGACTGAGTACGATCAAAGAAATAGCTCCTAATAGTTCCAAATAAATCCACTGGGGCGTGAAAAACCGGAGACTAGATGAACATGTATTACCTGATACTGGTAACAAACACGTACTAATACGTGAGTGGACCACAAAGTGTTAAAAAAGATTTATTTATGCATACAAGAGCTGGGGTGTAGGCCAGAGGTGTGGGGTGGTGAGAGGATTCACCAGAGATAGAGCAGGGAGCAGAACAGGCAGATCTACTGAAGTACACTGCTGAGGGGAACAGCAAGCAAGACAGGAGAGGTCTGCTGTGCCATGTGGGAATCTCCTTGGCCAGGGATCGAACTTGTGCTGCAGTGGCTGCCGATAGCTTCATAGTGCTGAGACTTAACCCGTTGTACCACCAGGAAGGCCCTGAACTTTAATTCTTTTTTTTTAATATTTATTTATGCATGTAATCTGGGGTACAGACCAGAGGTGTGGGGTGGCTAGAGGGTTCACCAGAGACAGAGTGGGGGACAGAACAGGCAGATTGACTGAAACACACTGCTGAGGGGAGCAGCGGGCGAGGCAGGAGAGGTCTGCCTTGCCATGTGGGAATCTCCCCGGCAGGGCTTTGAACTTGTGTCGCTGCTGCTGACAGCTTCACAGCGCAGTGCCTAACCGCTGCGCCACCGGGGAGGCCCTGAACTTTAATTCTTAATGGTCTTATTAAATAATGCTTATTTTCTAAGTATGGATTCTCTTATTGATACAAGAATTATGAGAGAAAGAAAGGATGTGCGTATACTAACTTCATGATCAGGTTTTTAGTTAGGTTTTGATTTGAAGTATACATCTCCCTGTCCTCGCCAGGTTCCTGGCTAGTGGTGTATGTGCTGAAGAACTGAGCCATAAGGGGTTCAAGTTTCAGCTTTGAATGGGCTCCTCAGATATGGCAATTTTGGAAACAAGATGGGAATCTAAAGTCAAAGTCCAGAGGAGTATTTCTCCTTCCTTACTCCGTAGTGGGTAGTTACTAGCCCAGTAGGAAGACTTGATTTGTCCTTAGGGGAACAGGTAGAGAGTGTGGAAAGGGACCTAGGTGGTTCTGGAAGCCCTGAGTGGTCTATTTGCTGCACAGATGGAAATGACTTGGGAGCCTCCCATGCCTCAGAGCAGATGGTCACAGAAGAGATAGACATGCTCTGAGTGTTTGAAGGTTAAAAGGCAAGCCCCATGGATTTGGGCTCTCACTAATGGAATTTAGCATTTCTCCTCTTTGAAAAGGAGTAGGTCTCTGTTGGGCAGGGAGAGAAAGCACCTCACTCACTCGAGGTTAATGGCACTGTGATCACATCCATGATCCAAGCAACCTTTCTTCTAGAGATTTTAGGTTCCCTTCTCTGGCATACTGCTAATTTTAAGCGTTCAGTGAATCCTGGAAAATAAGAGGTACCATTTTTGGTTAGATTCCTCATACTAATCTTAAAATTATATTGTTCCACTCTTTCCTAGCCTCACTTTCTAGACATGATCCTGAAGTAGCCACATTTAATTTTCTGTGTGACACAACCTGCCTTAATAATATCCTGGACCAGCCACTTGACCTGGGGTCCTGCAGCCTCAGCCTGAGTTCCAGACTTCTCTTGCCGTTTCTTCCTTCTTATATAATGACTTGTAGAGTCATTTCTAATTCTGCTACCCTTTCAGCAGTGAGAGGGGATTGTTGTGTGCTTCCACCAGTAAGCAGTGTGTGTTCGCGTGCACACGCACACGCACATGCACACGCACACGCACACACACACACACATACACTGGGATGTAGTTAGCACCATTCTCCTAGTTGCTTTGGCATTTGGGAAGAGTCAAGATTGATGCCTTTGCCCAAGTTGGCCTCCTACCTACAAGCCCCTCCTGGTCACTTTGACGGCCTGCATGCCCCACTGCTCCAGCACATTCTGGCTGTTTCCCCCGCCTGCACTGTAAGTAAGGGTGAAGGAATCTCCTGCTCCCAAATTGAACCACCTTTTGCCAGATAGCTTTTTTTTTGTTGATGATTTTTAATTTAACAAGAGATTTGCCCTGCAAACAAAAGTTTTATGCTTGCAACATAGTGTTGTTAACTAATGGTACAATGTATAGCAGGTCTCTGGAATAAATCATCTTCCATAATCAAAACATTGCTTTGCTTCCAAGCTGTCAAATAGTCCAGGCAAGGTAAGATATGCATAGGATTTCTTAGTTTTGAACAGCTTTGGTTCAAATGAAAATGTGTTCAGTTTCATCTATAGCTGTACAATCTAAACTGTTGATTCTCTTGATGGTCTCAGCTGCAGGTGTCACTAATAGACTTTCAACGTTCAGTTATTTTTAATGATATCCTGGAGTGACTGTGGATAAGGAAATTACTTGAGGAGCAAAGAGAATTTTTAATTCTGCTTTTTTATCATCATGTGATTCCTCCAATTTTTTTTCTTTATCCTTAATTCTTTTTCTCTCTCTCCCCCAACTTGTTCAGATGATTAAATCCAAACTATTAAATCCATAAATGAACAAGAAGACACTTCCCTGGTTAAATGTCAGAAATATTACTGGCATCCCATGAAGCCCTAAATCTCACAAAACCCTTTTATAGAAAATTTGCTGCCACCTTCATGAAAACCATTTGCCCAAGTTATAATGATGTGTGTTCTGAAGGAATGTTAGACTTTTAGGAATTTGAACACTGTTTGGATTTGCATCTAGATGTTTGAGTTGGAAGGGTGCAGTCTTTAAATATTACTCAAAGTAATTGACTAATGTTTGTGGGTGAGGGGTGACAAAAATAGATGAAACAATCCTAGAATTATTTAGTTATTTAAGAAAATTATTATGCCTGTGGTAACAGTCCTCTGAACATTTTAACAAGAATTACCAATATGTCCACTTCAGCATGACATATTCTATTGCGGCAGTTGTGGTTGTACCATGAGATATCTAAAAGAAGCAAAGCACATAGAGAAACAATTGAGGCACACAGCCCTAGCTTTCAGAGGAAAACAAGCTAAGCAGTCCAGGACGGTACTCACAATGGCTCTGGAACTGGGCTAACCCCCAAATACAGCCTCATATGATTTGTGTTTCTAAATGAACATGTTCTGTGCCCATTTTCTTTATTCCTACTCCAGTTTTGGGGGTTGCCTCCACTCCTTTTAGGGACCAGCCATCCCACTTGGCTTTGTCGCTCTGGACCACTACTGCAGCTCCCTAACTGGCTTCTCTGGACCCACTTTTGTCCTCCTGTTGCTTATTGTTTACCTAAAGCCAGGGTAGTCTTTTTAAAAGACAAACCAGATAATATAGCTGTCTCCTTCCCCAATCAATCATAGCTTATTGCACTTAGGAAGATTCAGCCATTTCATCTGCTCACCTGGTCCCACATGGTCTCACTCCTGCCTGGGTCTCTGCCCTTGGCTGGTGTTTGCTTTTCACTCATTCCCAGCCTCACTCGCCTCTTCATTCTCCTTACACTGCTGAGCTCCCACCCCACAGGGGCCCTCCACTTGCCATTGCTATTCCCTGTTTTAGCATGGCTATTCCCTCTTGCCTGCCAGATCTCAATTCAAAACTCAGAACGGCCATCCAGGCCACCCTCTCTGAAGTAGGGGTTCGCTGTGCTCATGCAGCCCGGAGTCTGGTAAATGCTGTTTTTTTTTTCAATTTACAAACCACTCTGGATTGATATTTTTGTAAAATGTAACAAAGATGTCAAGCAGTGTTATCTCATTTATTTTTTTGCTTAAAATTGCCACTTTAAGCAAAAATGATACATGATAAAGCTGGCACTTGTTCAGTGTCAACTGGGATTTTTTTTTTTTCTCATCAACATTATCATTAAATGACTTTTAATGAAATGACATTATTCAAGGACCCACTTTACATGGCTCATCATAGGCTGGTAGCAGACAGTTCAGAACCAGCACAGGCTGTGGATGTCACGCTGGGTAACATGTCACACCACGATTACCCTGTGTCCTTTGGACAACTGCTTCCTGCAACACTCTGCCTTGTGTTTTGTCCCTGATGAATGTTAGGTCCATGGAGGCAGGGTCCTAGTCTTGGACCTGTCACCCCTCTGTCCACGGTACACACGGGGTTCTTATTAAATGTTGTTGATGCTCCAGTGCCCTGACATGCCTGCCCTGCCCAGCCACCCCAGAAAGAAGCGGGAGAAAAATCACAGGCTGCCCCCCCTTCTCCATCTGGGTGGGTCCTCTTTGTCTCCACACCCAGCATCAGACAGAGTCCACTTCATTTGACTCCCCGTGAGACACCACAGCTCTGCATGGATTTTGTCACTAAGAACGATGCCATTTTCTTTGTTGACATTCTTTTTAATAAGGCTGAGTGCGTTGAGCACACTTTTTCTGTAAAGGGCTATACCTTAAATATCTTAGGTGATATGAGCTACATCGGTCTCTGTTGAGTACCCACTCTCTCTTCCCTCCCATTCAACTCTTTAAAAACATGAAAACTATTATTAGCACAAGTACCATCAAAAAGCTGGCTAAGGTGGAGTTTGCCAGCCCCTAGCAATAGGCATTTGGGATTGTATTTCAGTGTAATTTTATTTTCTGTTTGAATGAAATAAACAATGTGATCCATAAAAGTTGTGTTACTTGACTTGATCCTTTTGCAAAAAAATGTTGCTCGTCATTATATTCATACTTTACACACTTTCTCTCTTGTTTTCAAGTTCATTGTAAGCATGAATGAAATGTAGAGCAGCTTTATCTCAGCACAGAATGGTGGTTGCCTGGAGCAGGGCTGGTGGTTTGTGTATAGAAAAGCCCAGGAAAAGATCATTTGAGCTCAGATGGACCCATAGACCTTGATACTGCACCCCAAAGTGGACTCTGAAAAGGATCCATTCAATATATGTTCATTTCCTAAAGTTTCCTGCTCTAAGTTTTTACCTGTTCCTGGAGAGCTGATACATTCTTGTTTCATTTCTTACCAAGAACCAGTTTTGAATTTTGAGGCCAAGTATTTATAGTACCACAAGCTTTCTAACTGTTTTGTTATAAGTGGGATACTTGGATACAACTGGCCTTTGTAAGAGCTACCCCTTCCCTTGCCACCAGTCTCCAGCGTGCCTGCAAACCCTCTGATGCCGGTCTTACAACCATTGTTGTTGATATCCTAATTCAGAGTCATCCATTTTCCAGTTTTGTTCATGTATTTTTAGTTTCACATTTTACAAAGTTCTGTGAAATTGGCGATACTGTGCATCTTAAAAAGTTAGTGAGTTAAAAATAAAATTGATAAAATAGTGCCTCAGTTTCTCTGACTTTGTTTCTTTAACTGCAGTCTTTTGTGGCTCCTGGCTGCTAAGAAGCCTGGAACCATGGCTTTGTGTGGATGTAGTTTATTGATAGTGTATGATCTGAGTGACAGTCTAGTTTGATGCTTGTTAAGAGCATAAAAATTGGAATCAACTGCACTTCCAAGCTGTGTGATATTGGACAATTTTTTAATCACTCCGAGCCTCGGTTTCCCGTTTTGTATAGTTGGGCTAATAAAAGAATCTTCTCTGTAGAATTATTGTGAGTTCTAAATCAATTAATATTTCCTTGGTATATAGCTAGTGCCATGTTAGCATTAAGAAATTATTTATTGAGGGAAAATATGCTTTTATTGATACATCTAATAGATAACTTTCCATGTGGTAAATTTTATGTCTGACTTGCTTTATCCTTTGAAATCTTCACTACAGGCTTTCGTGGAAGCCCAGAACAAGATTACTGTGCCATTTCTTGAACAGTGTCCTATCAGAGGTTTATACAAAGAGAGAATGACTGAGCTGTATGACTATCCCAAGTATAGTTGCCACTTCAAGAAGGGAAAACGGTATGTCAGGCTGCTTTCGTTTAATTTTCCTTTTACATTTCTTATGGACTCCTTTCTTAAATGATAAAATACCAGTTCAATAACCTAGCAGTTTACGAAATTTATTCATTAAACTCAATTCTTTTCTTGCTTGAATATGAGGATATTTTATTGTTTGTTGGCTATTGTCCAAACTCTTCAAGATTGAGAAATGTTCTTGGCATTTTGTCCTAGGAATTATGTCAGGAATCTAAATTGTAGGAAATCATTCTTGTCTTAAGGTGGCTAGTTGTCTTGGTGTCTAGTAATCTGTGAGGTAGGATTTATAGACAGCAATGGAGGTTTATTTGCCTGTGAATTTAATTACTGACTTACATGACTGGAAAACATTTTATTGTATGTGTTTCTTCCATCCGAGAATGGAAATGGATCAAGAAGTGGTACCTAATAATTTACTGCTCTTGTTCCTTTGCCTTTCACAGCCAGTTAAACATTTTCTCTTGTTCTTTTTTAAGTCTCTTGGGAGCCACCCATCACAAATTTATTTTAGAATTTCTTAGATACCCCCTCCAACTGGGATCGCCAAATTACGATCTGCGTGCCCAGCCCTGCATACCACTTGGTTTTATAAATAGAGTTTTAGAGGGGAAAAACCACGTCCATTTGTTTATGTGTTAACCATGGTTGCTTTTGTACAACTGCAGAGTTGAGTTCTCGTAGCAGAGACCATATGGCCTCCAAAGCATAAAACATTTTCAATTTTGCCTGTTACAGAAAAGGTGACCCTGTCCCTAGCAGCCTGACTAACAAAGGGAACCAACATTTATTTAGAGAATCCGATTTCTTCTCCATTGAAGTTACTGCTTTTTTTTTTTTCAATGTTAGCATCTAACAAGTCTTTCTTTCTATTTAGCTACGAAGTAAAATTACAGTAAGTTACTTGAATACCTAAAGCAATTCAGGTAAAAACTCAAGCTACAGGAAGATACTGGGGCCTTCTTCCCTAGTCCCTGTGTCCTGGATGTGACCTGTTTGCAGTTGTACCTTTGTGTGTTGGTGTTCTTTTTGTTTTTGGTTATATTTGTTTGGTTTTACTCCACAAACAGAAAACTCTATAGCTAAACACAGATCATCTCTGTCCCCAGGTATTTCTATTTTTACAATACAGGTTTGCAGAACCAACGAGTATTATATGTACAGGATTCCTTAGAAGGTGAAGCCAGAGTGTTCCTTGACCCCAACATACTCTCTGATGATGGCACGGTGGCACTCCGAGGTGAGTGCTACCCAGGGGAGTCCGGAACTTTCGCTGCAGCCTGATATTGTTGCAGTCACCCCGCCTTTGAAATACCAGGCAGAATGTGGACCAGCTTGCAGAACAGATGCACACACAATGTCAGGAAAGCTAATTTTTGCACAATATATTTAGAACACACAAGTATCACATTCTTTTCATGGTATGAAGCAGCAATGTAGAATAATTCACACTACACTCAAATTAGCTTGTAGGGTTTCTGAAATCTTGAAGTGTTATTATCCTTTCTCATAGCATCCCTGAGATCTATCTGTGATTGGAAAAAAGTTAATCCTCTTATGAGAATTTTAAGCTATACAATAAATTTTCCAACTATAAATATAAATCATGTGAAAGAATTTATGAGATCTCTTTCTTTGTGGGGCAGGGAAGTGTTAAGAGTTTTAAGATTTAATTAGCCGTTGTTATGTTAGAATTAAAGGTACTAAAACACAATCTTGTAAAAATTGGACAAGTTGATACCCTGTCCCCTGAAGATGCAGATTTAAAAATCCAAATAGATATGTTTGCCTATAGGTGCTATATATCTCGTAAGTAACTCTGTCCCCCAGATAACTCCATCCACAAGTCATAAAGATGATTACCCCAGGTTTATGCCATAAGCACTACTTCTAGGGCAAGGATGTTGGCTGTTCTGTGGTTTCATAATTGTACACTCTGAGAAATGTCACTTGTTAGCAGCCTTGATGTGACATCTCCTGCTTAACAGCAAATGCACAGGCGGAGGGCTTCAACCCTGTAGAACTGAGCAGTTGGGATAGTGAAGTTCTGTAATTGATTAGGTGGGTATTAAAGAGCCCTGTTTCAACAGATCTGTGCAAAGACACTTTAATAAAGGCCTTTAGTCATTTAGTAATACCTTTCTTCTTTCCCCAGATAAACTGTATATGTAAAATGATGATCCAATATCAAAAAAGGTCCGTATTAAAAGAAAATGCCAGCCAACTTAGAAGATTATTCTTACATGAATTTGAATAAATTTGTAAATGAATTTAATACATGGGTTTTGTGCAATAATATACCCTGTAAAGGTATTCATTTAGTCAACAAGAGTCTTATTTTGCAAATCATCAAAAGGACTTCATTGTACCAAAGTCCCATCTCTTGTTCTGCTATCTCATTCTAGAAACTCTTCTAAAGGACTGCTCACCATGTACAGCCCTTGTAGATGAAAAGGGAATTAACCATGGGATCTGGTCTCAGGCTTTGGTTTTCTGAGAATGGTATCACTGAGAAGTCACAGTATTTATATTCAGATTCTTTTGGTAATATATAATTTCTTTTAATTATAGGTTTCATGTTAAGATATTACAAATAAATTTTTCCTGAAAATGTTCTATTTCTTTCTAAATAATGCAAACACTGCAGTATTATGTAGAATAAAATGTGAATATTTTTTCCTTATCACCTTCTAGGCTCTTTTCTGCATTTACATACATATGAACCTGGATACATTCTGGGAATTATACGTCATTAATACGGTTTTGTGAAATTTTAAACTCATTTTCCATGAATAGAAACTCAGTATAAAATAGTAGAAAACTTCTGAAAATAGTTGGGTTTGTAAGGACCATTTTCAGACCCCAGTGAAGTTTATCAAACATCATAAGAGAAAATCTCTGTTATCAATGTCTGGTATCAAATGCTATATTTATTTCATAATGATAAAAGCCAATATAAACATGTAAGTATTTGTAAAGAAACATTCCATCGTGATTAAAACATTGTTTGTTCTGGCTATAGACTTGGACCTGGTGGAACAGTCTGTAGATAGCCGCTGTTTTGCCTTTTTTTGGGTCACTGTGGAATGTCTGTTGTGTGAACCTTCCTTGCAAGCCCCAGACTGTTTACCTTGGTGGGTGTGGTCAGAGAGTGTGCTTGCTAATCCGAGAGTGCCAGCAATGCTTGGAAAATGAAGTTATGAGGAATGATTTCAAATAGTTTGGAATCCATTCCAAAAATTACCTAATGGCTCCAATTTAGTTGTATAGTATGTGACATAATTCTGTCATTTCTCGAAAAGTAGCCTCTTTACTCCTTTCCCCCTTCCTTCCTCTTGGCGTATAAATAAAATACGCCAAAAGTCCCAGATAAGCTCTTCTTTTAACTGAACTGCCTTTTGAATTCTAGAAATTTTAAAATGGATATATCTTAGTACTTAGTACATGCAGTGTTTTACAGATGAAGAAGCTAAGACCTAGATTGGTTAGGAAACTTGCCCAATGTCATAAAGGTCATAAAGCTGAGCCCCCGGCATCCCTCACTGTCAGTTTCCTATTCCTTCTTTCACCATGATTGGCTTCCCTCACTGTCAGTTTCCTATTCCTTCTTTCACCATGATCGGCTTCCAAGTGCAACCAAGAGCTTTGTCCAAGAGCAGCAAGGGCAGTGGGCAAGGCCTAGAAGTTGTGTCCCCATGTTTACCATTTGGGAATTTTCTCTTTGTCCCACAGGCTATGCATTCAGTGAAGATGGTGAATATTTTGCCTATGGTCTAAGTGCCAGTGGCTCTGACTGGGTGACGATCAAATTCATGAAAGTCGATGGTGCCAAAGAGCTTCCAGATGTGCTTGAACGAGTCAAGTTCAGCTGTATGGCCTGGACCCATGATGGGAAGGGAATGTTCTACAACTCATATCCCCAACAAGATGGAAAAAGTGATGGTAAGCTAAGACTTTAAATGAAGTGTCTTTTTCATAAAATAGAAATGATGACTTCACATGATTTTAAGAAGAAATTAAACCCTACATAGAGATTGTTTGGTCTAGAACCAGGTTTCCTCAAAGGACACTTAGTTAACAGAGATATTTGCCAGATCACCTCAAAACCTAATGACTGAGAATAATGACCATTTACCTTTGCTTATGCATCTGTGGATTGGCCAGGTAATTCTGGGTTTAGCTGACTTTTATCTTATGTCTGATTAGCTGTGAGTCAATGATTGATCTTAGCTTGCTGCTTTCATGTCTGTGATCTTGGCTCTTCTCTGTGTGATCTCTCATTCCCTAGCAGGCTAGCCTGGGTTTGTTTAATGGTAACTTAGCAAGATTAAAGGAGGGGCAGCTGAAAGGCACAGCCTCTTTGAGGCCTAGACTTGCTGTTGGCACAGTATCACTTCACCGCATTCTGTTGACCAGAGCAAATCATGGGATTAGTCCCTATTCCAGAGGTAGGGAAATAGGGCATTGTAACATGTTGGGGCCATTACATCAGTCATTCCTTTACAAATGCATTATATCTTCCAAGGGTATCATGGACGTGTTTTGTTTTGAAAGAAACCAACATATTTAGTGATGTTGAGTAATGAGAAAATTTTCCTGTGGCATCTCTTCTTAAAATCAGAAGTTTCAGATCATCTTTTGGTTCCATTTGTCTTGACACTTTTCTTCTTGTTAACTTTCTGGCCACACCTTTGTTCTTCTATTACACAAAGATTCTATTGTGTTTAAGTGTTTCCTCTTTATATCTTTTTACCTTCCAGTAAAGGAAAGGATGTATATTTTGTAACTTTGTGTTTCACATTTAGACTGTAATACATTTTGAGTTAATTTTTTACAAAGAGTTTAAAGGTTTTGTCTAGATTCTTTTTCTTTCTTTTTTTTTTTTTTTGCATGTGAATGTCCAGTAGTTCCAGCACCATTTGTTTTATTGAAGACTCTATTTTCTCCATTGTATTGCCTGTGCTTCTTTATTAAAAACCAGCTAAATGTAATATACATGCGCATTCCCTATGCTCTTATTCTGGGCTCGCTGTTCTGTTCCATTGGTCTGTATTTCTATATATTTGCCATTATCACACTGTCTTAATTACTTATTCTAAGTCTTAAGGTCAGGTAATGTTAGTCCTCCAACTTTGTTCTTTCCCTTCAATATTTTGTTGGTTATTCTGTGTGGTTTTTGTTTTTGTTTTTGGGGTTGTTTTTTTTTCTCTCTACATGAACTTTGGAACCCATAAAATAATTTTTTGATAGGCACAAATGACTTGCTGGGATTTTGATTGGAATTATGTTGAATCTATAGATCAAGTTGAGAAGAATTGACATCTTGACCATGTTGCACATTCGTATCCATAAACATGAAGCATCTGTTTGATTTCTTCCATCAGAGTGTTGTAGTTTTGTGCATATAGGTCTTATACATATTTTGCTAGACTTATACCTAAGTAATTTATTGTGGAGGCTATGTAAATTGTACTGTTGTTGTGATTTTAATTTCAAATTGCTTTTATATATTGCTGGCATAGAGGAAAGTGAGTAACTTTTGTATATTAACCTTGTATTCTACAACACTGTACTTTTTAAATGTTTCTAGCATTACACAATGTGAATAGAATAGACTTTCTTAAAATACCAACTGCATTTTACTCCCTTTAGGCACAGAGACATCCACCAATCTCCACCAAAAGCTCTACTACCACGTCCTGGGAACTGATCAGTCAGAAGATATTTTGTGTGCTGAGTTTCCTGACGAGCCCAAATGGATGGGTGGAGTCGAGGTAGGGTACTACTGTCAACCTTTGCACACAAAGATGGTCTCTCGTGGGTTGTGTATAAAGACTCTCCTCATTTGATGCTCTTTTGGGAGGATAAAAGTCTTTTGAGTGAGGAGATATAAAAATTTTGGTATTCAAAGTGATTCAATAATGAAGCCAATCAGTCTTTTAACTGCAATCTCAACACATGTACCTTAATACCAAAACTAATGCCTGCTTATTCTAAGAAATGTAAAACAGTATAGAATAATGTTGCAAATAAAGTAAAACGTAAACATTTTGAAACTCAGAATCCTGTATCTCAGAGGTGAGAAGAGTATCCCTTTAAAATTTTTTCCTTTATATACAAGTGAGAATATCAGGAGAGAGAGAGAAAGTGAATTTTCCTTTTTTCACAACTGCACTCTTCATGTGTAGTGTTCACTGGATTTTACATTTACACGTGTATCTT
Source organism: Scalopus aquaticus (assembly GCA_004024925.1). Lineage (NCBI taxonomy): Eukaryota > Metazoa > Chordata > Mammalia > Eulipotyphla > Talpidae > Scalopus > Scalopus aquaticus. The sequence goes on along the minus strand of PVIJ01007034.1, from coordinate 44,810 downwards.
CTAGACATTTTCCCATCTAATAGCTAGTTTGTAGATTCCTTGGGAATCTCAAGAACAACCAGTCTCTATTGAAGTGATGCATCTTTGAGGCTGCTGGTCTAGGTTTTATTCAGAGAATCAACTGTGAAGCAACTTAGAGGTACTTAGAATAAAAACTTGACTCTTGGTAGCTCTTTTCTGAATCCTAAGAAAAAAAATTTTTTGAAGAAAAAAAAAACATTCCAGGTGTTTTAATATAGGTGGGCTATCCCATTTGTAGTGGAAGTTAGGAATCCACCAGAAACATCTTAGTTCATTGAGCCGCTTCTCTGAGAGACAGAACTTTGACAACAAAGGGACATTTTAAATTTAAAATTCTGGTTATGGGCTTGGTTCTTGGAGGATAGAAAGGAATCCCTCTGTTTGTTGGCCCATGTGCACTGATATACTTTATTCCAAATTGTCCTTTATTTTGTTTCTTTATAAACCAGGGCTGGCAAACTACTGCCCTGAGGTCAAATCTGACCCACTTCCAGATTTTGAAAATAAAGTTTTATTGGCACACAGCCACAACTTTATTTATATTCTGTCTGTGGCTGGTTGTAATCTACAACATTTTCAGCTGAAAATACTTACACTGGCTTTTTATGGAAAAAAATTGCCAGATTTCAATACAGTGTAGGATTTATATTTCATTACCTGAAACTGTACCCTTTTTATGTTTTTTCTTTTCCAGCTATTTCTTTCTCACCTAACACTATACAAGCTCTTCTTGTGTGATTATTTCTTGTCATCTTTCTCACATTTATTTGTAATGACTTCTTTGATTTTGTAGATTGTTTCTACTGAGTTTTTCTTTCTAGCCCAGCTTCTCCTCATACCTAAAGCTTCTGCTTATAAGGATGATGGGTGTTTATAAAATAATACACATCGTTACCTTTATCTGAGGGAAGTAATTTGGGAGATTAATATGCTATAAAGTTTTAGGGTTTTTTTTTTTTGTTTGTTTTTAAGATGTATTTATTTATACATACAAGCTGGGGTACAGGCCAGAGACGTGGGGCGGTGAGAGGGTTCACCAGAGACAAGAGTGGGGAGCAGAACAGGCAGATCAGAAATACACTACTGAGGGGAGCAGCGGGTGAGGCAGGAGAGGTCTGCCGCACCATGTGGGATTCTCCCCAGCTGGGTATCGAACTCGCTGCCGACAGCTTCACAGCGCAGCGCTCAACTGCTGCACCACCAGGGAGGCCCAGTTTTAGGGTTTTTTTTTATATTAGATCATGTGTTATTATATTTTTGTGAGGGGGGTTCATGTTCATAGGAGAACCTAAAATAATAATTTTTTGATAATAAATTTTATTCCCTCCGGAGTCTTCATAAAATCATAGTCATGCTTTCCCAAAGTAACTTTTATTGCTTCAAAACAAATAATTTCATACAGTGGACCATTTTAATCAAGGTAGAATTATTTCATTGATACAGTAACATAAATACTGAAAAGAAATGCCAGAATGTCAGTATATTTTAGTATCTCAGTCTAAGAAAACAAGCTTACCCATAGAGTGCACATCTGACACCAGTTGCTCACATCTCTTCATTAGCATTTTGTTGAAATAACTTGTTTTTACCTCTTTTTCGCTTTTTTTAAAAAAATCATAAAGCACACATAACATAAAATTTACCACTCAATCATTTTTATGTGGAGCAAGCAATAACATCAAGTACACTCCCATTATTATGTAAGTGTTGCTGTCACATGTCCCCAGAACTTTTTTCATCTTGCAAAACTGAAACTCTCTACCAATTAAATAATAACTCCACTCCCCCGTTCCCTCCTAACTACCATTCTACTTTGTCTCAATGTATTTAACCAGTTAGGTACTTAACATAAACATCAGCATGTGGCACTTTTCCTTTTGTGCGGGTGGTTTCACTCAGCATGGTAACCTCCGGGTTTGTCCATGTTGTAGCATATATCAGTATGGCCTTCCTTTTTAAAGCTGAATATATATTGTGTGTGTATGTCATATTTTGTTTATCCTTTCATCTGTCAACAGACTCTTGGGTGTCTCCACAATACTGTTGTGAATAATACAGCTGTGCACAGCTAGCTTTTAAAAATGCAGTGGAGATCTATATGCATTTAACATATGCATGTCTGCTGGGGAGGCAGATAAAAGGAAAAGTGGATTTAAATAGCTCGGGTGATCTTTCTACCACTCCTTCGGTAGATACTTACCCGCATAACTTGTCTAATATAATCTTTACCACAACCTGGATAATAAATGTATCATTCCATTTGCATCGACAAAATGAAATACCTGTTAGAGTAATTAACGTGCAAGTTCATTGCTTGAACGCCATCCAGGATATGTAACTTCATACTGATCAACTCCATAGCCTATAACTTCCTAAACACCATGGTCTCCATCTCCCTAGTCAGAAGGAACGCGGTCATACATGAGCAGCCACGATGACTGTTTAAAGTATGGCAGTAAATGAAAGGGTACAGGTGTTCTGCACAGAAGTAATAAATGAAGTGGTGAGGAAGAAAAAAAAAAAACTAAAGGGACATAAAAGTGAGTCCTGAGACACTTTATATTGGACCAGGGCCCAAGTGAGTGAAACATGTGGAAGGAGTGTCTAAGAAAACCAGGGTGGGCCTCCCTGGTGGTGCAGCTGTTAAGCGCTGCACTGTGGAGCTGTTGGCAGCGACAACACGAGTTCGACACCCGGCCAAGGAGATTCCCACATGGTGGGGCAGACCCCTCCTGCCTCGCCCGCTGCTCCCCTCAGCAGTGTATGTCCATCGCTCTGCCTGTTCTGCTCCCCACTCTGTCTCTGGTGAACCCTCTCGCCACCCCACACCTCTGGCCTGTACCCCAGCTTGTATGCATAAATAAATAAATCTTTTTTTTAAAAAAAAAAAAAAAAAAAGAAAACCAGTGGGCTCAGCAAACACAAATTGCTGGAGATTTCCTGGAAATGTATTCCAGCAGCTTGGGTCGTCTTGTTAGACAGAGGTCACCCCTCCAGTTGCCAGGGTTGGTTACATGGAGCTGGCTGACTAGGTGAGCGTTCCCTTCCTTTCTCAGCCTACTCACGTGATCTTTCTGTCCGAGAGGACTTGCTTGCTGTAGAGAGGGACTCTCTTTGTCACTTAAACATGAGTACTATAGTCCTGCAGGTATGAAGCCTTCAGAAGCCTCACACTTGAATTGATGGTTCAGTTCCAGGTCATAAAAATTTAGATCATGAAAAAGAACACTTGATGTGGGAGTTTCCAGTGCCTGTCAAAGTGTGATAAAACCCAGGGAGTACAAGAATTTGGTGTGCCTTTGAGTGGTGGCTCCAGAAGCACCCATGAGCTGGGTGTACTGTTGAGCTTGCAAGGCTTTCACTGAGAATGAAACAAGCACTGTCCTAACCCCCTATGTGTCAGTGACCTGCGCCTTAGAGAAAAGCAGCAGTCCATTCAGCCCATGCTCCAAATGCGCGTGCTCCCATTGTTGCTTGTGTTTTTCAAGGGCTTACTATTGGGATCCTCATTTTGAGCCTAGTATTCTGTTAATACATTAACAGGGTCTCTGAGTGGGGGCCAGGGGTGTAGGGCTGGAAAGTGGGGTGTACACCTATCTGTGTGGCCTTAGGCAGTGTCACTTTGTCTTTCCAAGTTGGTGTCCTTCATGTCCTCCAGCACTTCTTCAGCTCTCAAAATCTACAGATGGAGGATTTATGGGGACATCTCATAGACCCTTGAGGCCGATTTCCCAGGTGAGAATGCAGGGCTGGATGTGAGGGCAAGTGGGACGTGGAGTGTGGGAAGGGTGGGTGTGGCCAGAGGCACACTCAGGCGGGGGTGGGCTGAGTGTGTGGATGTGTGTGGGTGTGTCTGGCCAGCTGCCTTCCCCCTTGGCTTTGGCTGCTGCAGTGCAAGTTCACTGAGGACTTACTTCCCTTTATATCCTAGGTGCCATCTCCTCTGACTCTTCTCCGTCCTTCCCAGATAGCTCCTTTGCTCCCTTCATGGACAGGTCTTTCTTGCCTTCCACAGTCTGTGCGTTCCTGACAGGAAGCAGCTTTGGTTTTCCCACGGCTGCCTGTGTCCGTCACCCTCCACAGAACAACTTCCTTCCACCCAGCCAAACCCGTGACTTTCTGGCTACTTTTGGGGATTAGAACTATTACTAAGAGTCCAAGGCTGTCCAAAAGCAATTGTCAATATCTCCAGTTTACAGGCTTCTTCCTTTTCTCTAGCCCAAGTTTGGTGAGCACATGGGGGACTAGCAAGTGTGGTAGGAACTATTTATCCCCCAGGTTACTTCATTTTTTATCTTAACAGAGACTTGGATATGAATAGTCCTTTTAGCTTTATTCATGATAGCCCCAAACTGACAAATAATCCATTAACGAGTGCATGAATGAACAAATTGTGGTGCCTTCCGATGAGGGAATACTGCTCAGTAGTAAAAAGGAATGAGCTATTATACACCGAACAACCGTGATGACTCTCAAAATAGTTATGCTCAGTGAAAGAAGACAGAAAGGAGTACATAGTGTTGGGTTCCATTTATATCGCACTGTCCAGAAAACTATGATGCAGACAAGTCTAAATCAGATCAATGGTTGCCTGGGAATGAGAGGGAGGGCCTGTGTAGGGGCAGGAGGAAACTGGGAGGTGATCAGGTAGAACATTCAGACTAACCTACTGGTGGGGCCCTTCTGAGCAATCACAAGATCTCCTGTTACTTCCCCTTGGTTATTCACGGTGGTTTAGTTCCTCCAGTGACCGTGCAAGGAGTTGGAGAAGGAGAACAGGATTCTTGCTCATCCAGAGGTGTTTATTGATCCCTTTGGGCTGATACTAGTCAAGACGTGTCTGGGTCCCGGCTCCCTTATGGCATCTTTTGTAGTGAGATGCCCTCCATCCCGGGAACCTCTGTACTTCGTTGTTCCCTGCTGCAGGTTATAAACACTCTGGCTGACCTTTAGCATTGCCCCCGCAAGCTCTGCTTCCTTTGAGATTCCAGCATCTCTGCTTCGCTGCCTCCATCCTTGCTGTAAATAGACACACCCTTCAGGTTGACTTGAGGCCAGCTACCTTCCTGGAGCCTGTCGGCCCAGGGGAATCCACACCTTGGTTCTCTCCATCCGGGAAGTGCAGGTAGTGTGCGCCAATACCCTTCTCCCCTGCCAGTCTCCTACCCTTGGTTCCCCAAGCCGCAGGGATCATAGGAACCGCAGCTCCTGCCATTGGAGGTAACATGAAATAGCTGACATTTGGCTTGGAAGGGCAGTGAGACAGCCATAGTGAGTCAACTGCTATTTAATACAGACCGTGAGGCTTTAGTTGATGGGCAGGATTGTAGGAGCTTAGAAAGTGTCAGGTTTTAGAAGGTTGTACTATATCAAAAAAATAAATAAATACACACACACATATTTTAAAGTGATTCGTAGAGCATTAAAATAGCACCCACAAAGGAAGCAAGCATTTTGAAATATTTTTCCCAGCAGAGGGTGCTGTAGCATGTAGAATCTGAAAATATATCACATTCCTTTAGAAAGTGTTGGGGAAATGCCCAGTCTCTGATTACATTGGTCAACAAATTTTTACAAAAATCATATCAATGAAATAAAATTAGTCGTTTCCTATCAATTTGTATGTGCTCAACACGAATATGACAGTCAAATTCTAATTTTGGCTCTAGTTTTTTTTGTAATCTGCAATAAATGGATATTTACATCACAAAATGCATGCCAATAGTAATAGGCCTATTGTTAATACCTGTAAAAAATCAAGTCATCGACTAATTCTTAGATTTCCTCACTTGTCTCTTGTATAGCTGTTCAGGAGTATCTCTGGAGAGTGTCCAGCAGTAGTCAGCCAGCATTGTAGGACCGTTTTCCCGGGTATCTTTGATGCGATATCTTGATGAAAACGTTCACCATGTTCATCACTGACCATACCACAGTTTTCAGGGAAGAAATCCAGCTGGGAATGAAGGAAGTAGATCTTTAGAGATATACTGCAGCCAAGTTTCTGATACTGCATCAGCATGTCTTCTACTACTACTTGTACTTCTACTTCTACTTGTAGTTTTCTGCCCTAACATTCCCAAGAAAGTTTGTAGATACTAGGCGAAAAGCATTCCATGCTTGTTTCACATCACCTTACAGTAAGTTGTTGAACCGGTCATCTCAATGCAGACAGAATGTTTGGGTAGACTATTCTAGACTTCTTTTGCTTCGTTATTCCTCCAGAAAGAGGAGGAACCAAGCAGAAGTAACAATCTTTTATGTGGTTGCTTGACACTCTCCATGCCATGGGGACTGCAAATGGCATTGATGGTCTTTTGTCATTTAACCACTGTGAAAGCTGTGTTGTACATGTAGCACAGGATATATGCGGGGCCCGAGGCTTGTCTTGGTCACCAACCTTGCATCCGAAGTAAAGATGATAAGCCTTCTTCGTTTGAGAAGTGATACTTTTCTTCTGGTTGGCAAATGTCACTTCCCTACAAACAGAGCAGAAATTGTCCACGATACTAACGCACTTTCGAGGCATCACTGTTCTGTATTGTGCCTAAATGGATAAAATAAGAACATTTCTATGGAACAGTAGCTTCAGCTGTCTCTCACAAAGTCTGAAATATTTTCAATGCTCAATCTTTCAACAGGGCTTTATAGTGCACTGCTGATGTCAGTTCACTTCAGCAGCCACTTGGCAGTAGTATTGCATTGCATCAGAAAATGATGCAATCAACTCTGGATGATGTGTGCATGATGGTATTATGCAATGCGATGCAATATTCCATCATTCTAGGCTGATTTAGGATGTTGTTGCAGTCCTACTGGATAAATTTACAAGGTGAAACATATAAAACGAATTCTATGAAATATCTTCAAAACGAGAACTAATAATAAAAATTTCGGTTATATTCATGTTCAGCACACCAAGGTACTACAGATTAGACCCTTTTTAAGTCAGTAATGATCTTACTGTTGACCAGTGTTATCTAACAACATCCTACATTGAGAACATAATTTTATTATACCTAATTCTCAGGGGAAATTTTTTTTTAAACACATTTAATCCTAATCTTTTTATCTATCACTTATCTCCAGTTGCCATTCTTGTATACTCACTTGTAATTACTAGTAATCAAGATATTTGTATACACATTTATATATATCACAGATTCTTGAACACATAGAATCTTGCCTGATGCTGACTCACTGTGGGTTCTCAGTGAGTGTTAATGTTCTTACTCTGCCCCTGACAAATAATCCATTAACACATGCATGAATGAACAAACTGTAGTGCATCCCCATGATGGAACACTGCTCATGCCCCTGAAGACCCTCTTGGCCTCACCTTACAGAACATACATTGGATGTTTTTGACTTGAGCGGTAATTGTCCAGCATCCTGTTCCTGAGCAGCACAGGTCATGCATTTATTCCTCCGACACTTAGTAAGCCCTTCCCTCTGCTCCCCACTGTGCTAGAGCCAGGCAATAAGCAGGAGCTGAGATGGGCAGGCCCAGGCCCTTACGGAAGGTGTATGTCACAGTAACCTATATAAGAATTTTTTTTTTTTTTTAAGATTTGGGAAACAGGACAGGCATATTGACTGAAATACCCTACTAAAGGGAGAAGCAGGCGAGACAGGAGAGGTCTGCTGCGCTGTGTGGATCAGCTCCTTGTCCGGGGATTGAACTAGTGCTACAGTGGCTGCTGATAGCTTCATAGTGCTGAGACTTAACCCCTTGCACCACCAGGCTGGCCCATATAAGAATTTTTAAGTAATAAAAAGAGGTTCGGGGGCTCAGGACAATTTGCCATGTTTGGCATGTTTCTCACTTCAAAGATACCTTTGTCAACTTTAACTTCAGTGATCGAGCATGAGGCTGCCGGCATGTGTTCTTGGTGACCTCTCAATCTTTGGGCTGTGTCAGGGACCCCTCAAGTCACACTGGCTCCTGGACACTGATCCCTTTTTTTCATCACAGGAGTGACCAATGCTTGTCCTTGTCTCCATCCTGGGTGGATTCCTAAGTGGCCTGTGTGTGCTCGAGGCTCATGCGTCTTCTTTTCTAGCACGGCATGAAGTGATAGTGTCCTTCATGCTGACAGGTAGTGTACAGAAACCCCAGTTGTGTGCTGCCAAAGGCAGAAAAGTAGAAACCCAGACTAAAGATTAAATGTGAGTAAAACTGGAAGCTCAGCTTCCAGTTCTGTTCTGTGCACATAAAGCAGCTCCCGACCAGACAGACATGGGTGTTGTAGGGTTGATTTCGCTCATCCATCACTTTTTCTCACCTGATCTCTCTTACTGCTCAGTAGGGAAGAAAGAAAACAAATAGTAGCTTCTTGCTAGAGAAACAACCGGGTCAGAAGTATTAGTGGCTCTATCATGTCAAGACCTACATTATTCATTTTACTTTGAATAGTTTTTCTTTTCCTAAAATTTCCCATTTTACCTGTTTCTGATAGACTGAGCAACATCAGGTAATGTTCAGGTTGATTTCCTTTTTTTCCCCTTTGCTATGGCATCTTGCATATTAGGAAAGCTGGGTCCCACTCCCTGTTAGAAATGACGATATTAATGCATGCCACTTGTGCATGCCATACAGTCTTATAGTGGTGCTGTCTCATATTTTATTACAAATCCATAATGAGGCCTGCAAATGAAAAGCCATCATTGGAGTGATTAGTGTGACATTTAAAAGTTTTCCTAGATTAAGTTTTGCAAACATGCTTAACAGTATTATAAAAAAGGAACTATTGTGAAAGGAACTCAAGAGTCTCTGAAATAAAATTGATAGTTTCCTGCTCTGAGAAGAACATGATTAACTCTCAAAGCTATTAAAATCCACTTTCATTTGTTTTTTTAATTTCCCAGACCATTTTAAATCTCACTTCTTTTTAGTATACTTTTTTATACACGCAATTCTTAATCATCATGTATAACAGAAGATACTTTGGAAAAGTACAAGTATATTCAGAGTATGAAAAAAACTCTACCCTCTTCTTGGATTCTTAATGGAAAAAATTATGGACATTAAAAAAAATTTCATGTCCACAAAGACTTGGTTATTAACCTAAGACCATGTAACCAGAGTCCATGTTCAGGACTCTGGCATAAAATAGCTTTTGAGTTTTTCTTTGAAATGATAGTATGTTTCATGAAAGTCCATATTCTATCTATGTCTATATAAATATCAGTTATTTTGTGTGGCATCATTTTGAAAGACAACTTTGTAGATAGTTAAATGATTGAGTTTAAAACATTAGATTTTCTGTTAACATGAGATACATGAAGAAAAGCTGGCTTGTTCAGGTCAGTTGGAATGCTGGTTTTATTAAACAGCACTGAAACTGAAAATAGCCAAATTCATCAACTTGAAAAGTTTCACAATGCCAGTAATAATAAAATAGGTTTACTGTTTAAGATAAAATGTAAAGATTCCATTCTCAGGGAAACTGCTACTTTTGACATATTCTACTTCACACTTATTTCTATAGAGTCTTAGTTTTTTTTAAAGCCTCAGATGAACAGTTGGTCACGCTGGGGACCTCTGTGAACAGGGAGCAGCCTGACGCACCCAGTCTGAATGCATCACCGTTACAGCTCCATGAGACCGTCACCGGATATAGTTCATAAAAACATGCTAATTGGGCAAGAGTCCCCTGACGTTGCTGTTTCTTTCTCTCTGAGTTCTGTCATTTGATACCTCTTGGGCTTGCCAACGCCATTTTCTTGAATATGCTAACTTGTATAGATGATGTGTTGATTAAACCCACATATGTGAACCAGGTAGTAGAAAAATCACTCCATCTACCCAAGGTTTCCTTGATAATATTACTGTCTCAGTGTAGCTTAACATTACCATATGCACAATTAAAATGTCTTAGTGAATTAATGTCTTTAATGAAAGTATAAAGTCTATACTTTTGATAAATGAGTATGGAAGCTGTTGTCAGGAACGCCAATCCAAAGTAGAAACCAACACTTAAACTATGTCCTCCCATTAGCAGAAAATGTGCCAAGATGAGAGAGCACACAGAATAGAGGGGAATACTTTTTTTCCCATTTTCTGATTCCCTCAGGAATTTTCAGAGACTAGACATAAGGGAGGTTAGAAGTTTGGCTGGCTGGTTCATAGCCCTAACCTGACTTTCTAAGTGAGTACCTTATGCGTAGGTAGGTAATCTGGGTCTCCATCAGTTGAGGGTTATCTCATGTCTAGTGGGTACAGAACCCGAGCAGGGAGAGGTGCACTGTTCCCCAGGCCACCCAGGAAACAGAGCTCAGTCACTGTGGGCTGTGCTAGTTTACACGCTGCATGTTTGTGGTATTTTGAGGCCTTGTATGCTGTGACAGGTCAGGTTTGCTGAGGAGCAGGTGGTGGACACTTGATGCTGGAGAAGGAAGATATCAGAGCGGGGAGTTGATTGTGATGCAGTCACAGAGGCCTCTGCCAGTCTTCTGGGAGTAGTCTGGCTGGGTTAGCGCTTTAGCATTTTCCTAACTGGTGGATGAGAGATCTGGACCTTTTATACCCATATAAGCAGTCATTGCATGTGGGATGAACCCAAAAGAATGTGTGACCTTGGGGAGGTGGCCCTCTTCATCTTGAGGATCAGGTCAGGAAGCTGTCTGCCCCCAAGACTCAGCACTTGGGGGGCTGAGTGCTGCAGCAGATGACAGCATCCACTACACTGCTGTCCAGTGAGATGAACACTTAAGAATGAGTACATTTAGCCCAAGTGTATGTTACACATAGCTCTCTGAACCAGATGCCTCTACCAGCATAGAAAAATTCAAGCAGTAATTTTTAGAGGAATTCTACTTCTTTTTCAAGAGTCAGGGAAAAATCAGACCTCACTCTTCTCAGCTCTCCTTCCTGTTAGATGCTCCACTCTGAACTTCCAGTATACTTGGTACTACTCACTGTTAATGTTCTACAATACTGTTTGATCTGCGTGCATGTATCTGTCTCTCCCACCCGCACATGAGCTCTTGAGTCCTGTAGACTGTGTTCCACAACCTAGTTCAAGCAGTCTGGTAGTAAATGCTGATTGACTTAGTAGCCTCAGCTCTTTTTCCGTTAAATAATGGACAGCTGTGTTGGATGGCACATGTCTAAGATTGTCTTTGGCTAAGGAGATAAAATTTGGCACATTAAATCTTCTGTTAGAACCATCCACCTTGGTGACAGTAGTCCTGTGTGACCTGATCTACCCTTAGGAGCAAGGGGATTGGCTTTTGGCTTTGTTTTTTTATCTATCAAGGTTCATCTGGTTACGGATGATGAAAAGCTAAATACCAGTAGATTATCAAATGTTATCCAACCCATCTGTAGGATTCCACAACCTTTGTACATCTGTATTTTTTTCTCTTTCCAAATACTTTTATCAGTATACTGTCTTCTGCCTTCATTAACATTTTCTAACAATATTTAATTAGTACTCTAAATGTACTCCAACAAATGACTTCACAGAATTAGATTGCGAAAGTCACTTGTATCTAATGGAAAATACTTAAAAAAAACCAAACCTACCTGAATGTAGTAAGACTAGTAAAGAGTTTTGGTTTTTACCTTGTTGGTATAGGTTGGAATAGAATTTGATTTAATACCAGTATATGTATTATTTTCCTTACAGTAATTCTTAGAATTTTGTTCTTGTTAATATTTATGAAGTTGTAGTTCTAATCTGTATATTTGGGAGCAACAATGACTTATCAGTGTTTCTGAATTTTGTGACCTTGAGCATTTGAAAATTCAAAATTGTTTCCAGTTTAGCAAATTTGTTTAGTGACTGGAAAATCTCTGAGTTGTGATAAAGAGAGTTACAGTGAAAAAGATGAGTTTAATTGGCATCCCAACAGCAGTGCATCTTGGAACTTCTTGCCTTAGATTAAATATAAACTGCTACAACTATTTGCTCCAGCCAGAAATGCTGAGAAAAACTCATTAGATGTGCTTGAAACAGTTGTCATTGAAGGTTTACTGTGATTCTTACAGTGAATTTTACTGCCCTATCTTTCTGTTGACTGAATCACTGCAACTGAATTAACCATTTATGATTGATGTAGCATAACTTGAAGCACTAAGCTATAAAGATGGCTGTACTTAACCCTTTGCACTCCGAACCATTCTGGACATTGGCTACCAGCTACTCGACGCTACTTTGCGGCGGAAACGTGCATTTACAGACCCTCGTATTATTTAGTATAATTTTGGAACCAAGTAACGTATTATAATGATATTGGACTTACATGAATTGGGTGACATCGAGGAATGTATATTTGCAAAAAAACCAATATTTTTTTATTGTTTATAATTTTGTACAGTATGATAAGTTTTGTAACACTCCCCAATATGCATTGCAGGCTGATTAGTGCACGTTCTCGTCCGACGCAAAACCCGCTGACATTTCTTGTATATGTCTTAGTAATTTTACGATATTTTGATTTAATTTCTTGTGCCATTTCAAGATAAAACTTCAGGGAAACATGCATGTCTCAAAAAGTTGCGTTGAAATAACTCAGTTCCCCGTAATCACTAATAAACTGCAATGTCCCCTGAGAGGGGACATCCGAGTGATATGCTAGAATTCCTATGTCCTCTGAGAGGGGACAGCAGAGTGCAAAGGGTTAAAGGACAAGAGAGCAAAAATATGAAGTAGTATTAATGATACTGCTTTCTGTTACATTTAATGAGGTTATAATTGTGAGGTTGCGGATAATATTCTTGTGGAGGACAGCTTGAAAATAGGTGGAATTAAATTCTAGACATTGCTTTATTAGCTATACGTATGATAAACTTAAGGGAAATGTATAAAAGGATAGAAATAGAATTATATTAACACAGAACAAAGAGGACAGAAGGAAAAAAGCAAGGTGAACCAAATATTCAAAATTAAGACTATGGAAGCCAGCATATCAGCAATAACAGTGAATGAAAATAGAAAATAGATTCTTAAATTGCATCTTTAAAACTAAATCAAGTCATGTTCACTTGCACAATGCCCTTTAAACATAATGACAGGTTATTTGGAAATACATTGAGTATGAGAATGGACCAAAGAACTAATATAAGTCAGAAATTAATATGAGGTTTCTCCAAAACTGTTTGACAATCTTTGAAGAAACTAATAAGGAACTAGAAAAAGATGAAACAAATGTACCTGATTCATTCGCTCTTATGTGTAGTTTGCAACAAAAACTCATATAGCAAAATGTACTGCTTTAATATTAAAAAAATATCACCAAGAAAGAGCAGCCAAATTAAACAGAACTTTGTAGAATCTTTTCTGAAACTATACCTTACTTGGATTCCTACTTCTATTTTACAAGTGTAAACTACCTCTGTGCTTTAAAATAATTTTTTTTTTCTGAGAAAGAGGTGTTTGACTTAGTGTAACATCCATTATTCAGCCAGTTGTTTAAAAACGCTGGACATTTTAGCCATGCATAGCTGGTCTACTGAAACAAAACTAGCTAGAAAGTGGATGGGCATTTGTAGCGAGCTGGAATCTAATTCCTCCAGATCTGAAAGCTTGCTGCTGTCAATGAGTACCACCCTAAGTATTCCATCCTCAAACACTTGTTTAAATGGGCTGTAGCTCAACACCACATTGCCCTGATACCAGTGTCATCGTGTGTGGACTGGGTAAGAGCAGAACAGCACATCACAGTGCCTGGTAATCCCTGGATGTCTACATTTAATAGTTTTACCTCTACGTCGAAGAGACGCAGCTCTGGTAATTCGTCGAAATATTATTGGATAGGAAGCAAAAGCAATAAAAATGCCCTCATGTGTAATGAGACAGATGGAAATATATCAAAATGATGTTTTTTAATTAATCATAGGCATTATCTTTTTAATTAGTCCTATTTTAATTACATGTTTAAAGCATATGCAATATATACCCTGTAAAATTCAAATATCCAATGTGAATCTAAAACAGGTTTAAAAAAGTAAAAGCATAATGACAGATTTTTACTGGCCTGACCCTTCTGTGAGAGACAGCTAGGAAAGGACACAGAGACAAGGCAACTGTTTGCGGATACCAATCAGTAGGCAACGCAGGATGGCACTCTGAGAGCTGAGTGCAAGGACTTCCCCAGCCTTCTGCTTAGAGGTATTACCTGGCACAGAGAGGAAGAGTTCACAGAGTATTACAGTCTCTCTTGACTAAAGATCCAAAAATTAGAACTCAGGAAAATGAAAATCATTGAAATTTGCGGGCAGAATACCAGAAGGCGGAAACTACCCACTAAGGTTCTCAGAAATCTGCCTTGGTATCCCCTTGAGTCTTTGGTTATTAAGCAGTGTGTGTGTGCATTGGATGAGATGCTGATTCAAGCTAAGAACAACTGCCAGGCAGCTATAAGCAGAAAACTACCAAGGTTTCAAAGTCTGGGGTATATATTCATGTTTTAACTAGACAAAGTGGAAAGATCCTGTGTAGACATCCAGGGTATTTGGCAGAAAGCCCCAGCGAGGCCATGCCTTAGTACTAGGCTGTAGACCTTACCCAGCGAAGCTTGAAAACAAGCCTTGAATGAATCAGGATAATGCATCAACAAATTAACTGCCTCAAAAAAATTTTTTTTTCCGTAGAACTGGGGTATAGACCAGAGGTGGGGGTGGAGCGGAGAAGATTCACCAGAGACAGAGTGGGGAGCAGAACGGGTGGATCTACTGAAAAAAAAACACTCCTAAAGAGAGCAGCCCTGCCTCAAAACTTTTTAAAAGAAAGCCCCTCCTCAAAATCCAGACAACATTTAAAATGATCAGAATCCAATAAAAAAATGCTGTAAAGAAAATATCAGCACATTTGAAGACAAGACAGTTGAAACTAAATCACAAAGAAAAAAAACCTGAAACAAAAATGAACAGTCTTATTGACCCATGGGACAATACATGATCTAACATTATGTATTCAAAGTCCTAGGGAAGGGAGAAAGGGACCCAAAACCATGAGGAGAAAAATGGCCAAAATGTTATGAATTTGATAAAATAAACAAACTCATAAATCCAAGCTTAACTAATCTCACGCATATTGCTATAGCAAAGCCCATTAAAATTAATTCACAGAAACCAAAATAACTAGAGTATCTTAGAAGCAGATAAGAAAACACACATTACTTATATAGAGAAAAAGACTTTCATCTTGACTTCTCATCTGAAACAGTGCATAAGAAGACCATGGAAAGACTCCTTAATGCGGTCTATCTTGACTGACATATTTGAATCTGCAGTCCTTCCCCACATACCTTGCTTCCATTACCCAGACCTGTTTGTGTTCTCACCGGTATTTATCATTTTACACTATTCAATCATGATGGGGATATGTTCTGCAATTTTATTGTGAAATGTGATAATAGTATAATTGCACAATCCTAGTACAGCCTACACAACTAGGCTGTATGGTCCAGCCTGTTGGGAACATGATTATATCCGTGATCCATCATTGACCACCATACCGTGAAGCAACACGTGGTTGGACTACATAATGTCTTATGTGTGTCTGTCCTCCACTAGAAGGCAGTGTTTTTCCCAATTCACTGATTTATCTTTAACACCTAGTAAAATGTCTTGCACATAATAGCTTTTAGCAAATATTTATCAGATGAACAAATGGAAGAAAAACAGTTGTTGGTAAGTATATTCAGGATTCTCCAGAGAAACAGAACCAGCAAGATACATGTATCTGTATGTACTTATTTCTGTCTGTCTTTCTGTCTAGATTTATTTTAAGGAATTGACTGTGATTGTAGAGACTTGATAAATACTGATTCCGCTGAGTTAGGCTAGCAGGTTGAGTCTGAAGGTTTTCTGTTGGCAGAATTCCTTCTTGCATGGGAAAATTAGTCTTTTTCTTAAATTTTCTTTTCCATTAAGACTTTCAATTGTTTGAATGAAGTTCATTCCATTACAGAGGCTAATCAGCGTTACACAAAGTACACCATTTAAATGTTAATCTCATACATCTAAAATGTTTGACTAAATACCTGGGTATTATAGTTTAGCCATGTTGACACATAAAATGAACCATCACGATGGGATGTGGGTAAAGTCTTCTATACTACTAATAGGTAAGGGTGTGAGTCAGTGTAACCACTTTGGAAAATAATTTGGCATTATATAGTAAAGTTGAATACATGCATATCCTACCCCGACAAATTCATAAAGTCACAAATAAGCATGTTCAAGAATTCTTCTTTAGTGTTAGTTGGAATAGGAAGAAAATAAAATAATAATGTTTATTTGGTAGGAAAATGGGCCAGTTAACTGTGGTATGTTCCTAGACTGGAATATTATATAGGAATTAAAACAAATGACATACAATTACATAATCAGTATTGGTTTTTAAAAATTATACTGAGTTAATCTGAAGAGGTGTGAACCTATACCCTAAAACATAAACAGTGTTGTAACCCAGCTACCTCAATTCAAAAAAAAAAAAAAAAACTGCAAGTTTTAAAAATAACACTAAATGAAAAAAATTAGTTGCATGAGGATATGTAAATTTTGACAATTAAAAGCCATAATTTGTTTGATGCAGTAGTTTTTTTTATCATTGTTTTTGCCAAGAACTTCATGTTTAGTACTATAAAAGAAATGCACATAAGCACAGGCCTTGATATGACATACTGGAATAGAGATGACTAAAAGATAGGCTTATGAAAAACTTGTCAGTGTGAACAAAGTTAACCAAAAATGAACTTATTTGTCTCTATCCCCATTTGACTAATTCTTACTCATTTAAAACAATTACTTTTAAAGTATATAAACCATGAAGAAACTTCAAGTTAGGAATACTAATATTCAGGATGACAGACTGCATATATTTTCAGTTAATAACTAAGCTTTATGTTAAAATCTCATTGACTCATACATTCCATTGTGTATACTGATATTTTCTGCTTAAATATTTCACTGTTAAAATATGATTAAGAGTAAAGTAAGTTATTATTGTTGTTCCATCTTTTCTTCCTGATAATTTTTTCTATCTAGTCACAAATTTGGGGTAAAGATACTACATTTAAGGTTTTCCTTTATTTCTTAATAACAGTGCTCTCAAGAACAATTTATTCTGATGGGCCTCCTGCACTGTTTTTGTTTCCTTCACAGTTGTCAGACGATGGCCGTTATGTCTTGTTATCCATAAGGGAGGGATGCGATCCAGTGAACCGACTCTGGTACTGTGACCTACAGCAGGAACCCAATGGCATCACTGGTGAGTTCACCCAAACATAGACAGTTGTTCCAGGAAAAACCATTACAAAGCAATTATTTCAGTCTTCTAATTGGCTTACTGAGAAACCATCTTCCAGTTAACCGCATCATCTCAGTTCATAAAAATGTTTTTCTCTTAGCAGTGTTCTATAAGATGAAAAATAATTGAAGTTATTTATTGCCTTTAGCATTTTCTATAGAGACTAAGGTTAATTGTATTTTTTTACTATGAGTAGGAAAATACCCTAGGAATATTGCAGATAAAGACTGTGAAGGAGAAGCTTCATAAGGCATTATGTATGTCCAGGTGTGATGGTGTAAACTGTCATTGGCTAGAGATCCAAGACCAGTGAGATTTACCAAGTTAATAACAGCCCAATTAACAGCCCAGGTAACGGCCCAATTTTGCTTCCTGAATCTTGTATATCATGATAGGAAACATAGAACCAGCCAGTTAGAGATTCTAGAGATGATTCATTTTAAAGATTGTTTTCTTCCAATGTCTCTATCATAGCAACATCATCATAATTAATGTTTTTCAGCTGATGAATATTCACAGACAAAATAACTATCAGAGATATGCTGGCATCCAGATAAGGAGCACTAGACTAACTAAACCATGTTCTGATTAATGTGATAAAAACATCTTAGAGATGGTTGACACAGCTTTTCAAAATATACAATATTAACTGCATTTCTAATTATGAATTAGATTATGTCATTATTGATATCCTATCTACATTAGAATATGATAAACAAATATATTGTGGTGTTAAATAAATATCCTTTTAATAAAGCAGCTTTGTTTTAGTTTAAAAAAGAGGATGTACCCATTTTGATCTCAAAAAATATTGCATCAGCTACATCAGTTTTCACAAACCTCTGACAGGAATAAACCAGCACCCACAAATTGTTCACTGGAGTTGCAAGTCTAGGTCTACATAGAACTAAGCAAATTTCTTAAGATCAAATATGAAAGAAATGGTAATGGCAGTGGCAAGTTTCTTCCTACAGAGAATACTGCTTTTACTATTTCATTGTATCTTTTTAAATACTAGGTGGGCTTGTTATTTAAAGATAAAAGTTTACAATTAAAAAAAATACAAATTGCTTGATTTGCTCTAAATGCAGAGAAGAAAATTTCATCCACATATGCATACACAGAACTGCTGTTGCTTTGTCCGCTTTAACGATAGATTGTAGTGCTTTGAATGAAACTTCCAAGTGCCTAAAGAAGTTGAGGAAACCCTGTTTTCTTCTTGATCTTTTCCCCCCACCTTCTATATATACACCCCTCTCTCCAGTTTACCATTGTAGCATTAATGAGGAATTAGAGAAGGGGATGTGATTCCAGAGGTTGGGATTTCAAAAGGAAGACAATGCAGAGGCACACTAGATCCTTGAAAAACAAAATTCTAGACAGTACAAGCCATGAATGAACTTGAACAGAAAAGGGACGCATTTAAGAAGCCCTAAATAGAATGATGCATTCCAGTTGGAAGAACCTGTCTACAAAATAAGCCACGTCCTGGCGTGCTTTCTCAACTGGATCTTTCCTTGAGTTACTTGACCCTTACCTTCCCTCCTCATGGCTGGTTTTGTGCAGCATTAAGTGGAGAGATCGATGCAGAGCAAGAATGCAGTAAAAAAGTAGTTTTCCAAATTGGTCTCTTTTTTTGTTTCTTCCAAAGGCTCTTTAAGATTATGTTGTTGTGATCTGAATGAAGTTCCAGCTGTATGTTTGATTAGGACTATGCATAACACTATGAATTTATTTGAGACTGTTAGAGTTATATAAAGAATGTATTTTGCGGCCTCCCTGGTGGCGCAACGGGTTAAGTGCAGCGCTGTGGAGCTGTCTGCGGCTGCGGCACAAGTTCAATACCTTGCCAGGGAGATTCCCACATGGCAAGGCAGACCTGTCCTGCCTCGCCCACTGCTCCCTTCAGCTGTGTATTTTTGATCTTTCTGCCTGTTCTGCACCCCACTCTGTCTCTGGTGAAGCCTCTCACTATCCCACACCTCTGGCCTGCACCATAGCTTGTATGCAAAAATAAAATAAGTCTTAAAAAAAAAAAAAACATATTTTGGGTTTGTGAGACAGGGATGGTTTGTGACTGTAACTGTTAAGTTTTACCTAGAGCGCAGAGCCAGTAGGAGAAATAAGTTAAGAGGTTGGCTAACTTAGTCAGGGGAGCTGGCTAGGTAAATCTGAAATTAGTGGGGCAGGCTGACGCTGCTGTCCATGGGTGGAATTTCTTATTAATGGACACCTCAATTCCACTACCAGGGCTTTTCTGCTGATGGAATCAGGCCCACCTAGTTTCTCTAAAATAATCTTCTTTATTAAGTCAACTTATGATCTTTAAGCTCACCTGTAAAGTAACACCTATGTTAGTGTTTGATAGATTAACTAGGGACATTAACCTCACCAAACCGACATGTCAGAAAAGATCTTCACAGTGAGGTCATGGAAAACCACATTGAGAGGAAAAAACAAGAAGTCTCATGGTTCTAACTCAATTTCACATTTTAAAAAGGTGACCTAACTGAACAGTAATTGGAATTCATTGAGATGTTTTAGAATAGTGTATCATATCCTGTAGGGGAAAAAAGCAGAATTTGACATGAACAGTGGAATAGCCGCATTTGAAGCTGTTGATCTGCATATTGACGGGATCAGCCCTGGTGTCACTGGTCCCTGGTAATAGCTGCTAGGTTCTGGCTATAGCACTGGCCTGGCATCATTTTTCATTATTGCTTTATTAGCACTCAGTGTGTGGCTGTGCAGCCCCAGAGTAGTGACTCTTGAATGGCAGATGCAGGGCTCTGAAAGCTCCTGAGAGTTGCAGTGATTGGCTCTTCTAAGAGGGTGAAGTGGCCGTCAGTTTCCACCATTGGGTTCCAAAGTCAGTTGTGTAGGTCAAGATTAGGGAGAGCTCAGTTTTTTTTATGTTTTTGTTTTTCAAATCACATTTTAATCTCAGCCCTACCACTAAGTGACTCTTGGAAAATTATTTTCTCTTACTATTTCATGGATAGGGATATAGTATCTACTGCACAAGGAATTGTGAAGAATAATGACAATACATAGAAAAGACTTAACAGGGTTCCTAGCATGTAACACCTTCTCAAGTGTTCCTTTTTTGTTTTGTTTTGTTTCTTGACTGAAAGAGGAATATTTGGAATCTCCTGGCTTTTGTCATAGGTAGCGTAAAGTTGATTATGGATGCCCCAAGAAAACATTCCTCTTCAGTTGCAAAACTACTCCAAACATGCATCTTGGTATTGATTTGTATTCCTCAAAACCAGATTCATAATCAGAAGAGAGTCCTTTCATTGAAGAAAACAAATAGCTGTGCCTCTTGTAGGAGACTGTAATAGAAATTGTGTAATTTCTCAGGGTGATAATTGATATTGCAAGATTTATATGCCTAGGTTCTTTTTCTTGCTTTTTTCTTATTGCTCCCCTACTTCTGTTTTCTTTTATCAACTAAGAGAACAGTTAACATTCAATTTGAATGCTAAATGTGCTAGTTAATTTAAATATTAGATGAGTTAGACCTGTATAGCTGGTAACTGAAAACTTAATCCAATGTTATAAAAATCTTTAATTTTGTATAACTGAAATGTATACCCCTTTTGATAATCTAAAGCCTTTCTGCTATGATTTTAGTCTTTTTTTACCTTGAGGCAGGGGGAATTGGTATTTTTCATATAAATTAACTCTTTATGTTGGCACCATTAAATTACCTGTCTCGAAAATTAAGTGATTTCACTTAGACTTTCATTTATAAAATTTCTGTCATCTTTGTCTCCCATGAAAACCTTTTTGCCCCTGTGCATTTTGAAGTAAGAAACACAAAAAGCACAAAAAGTGGCCCATGGTAACTTTTTAATGGGAAAAGACAACACAGAGAGAAAACAAAACTATGTAAATATTGGATGGTCCAGAAAGCATCTCCAGAGGATTCCTTAGTCGTGTACATTTGTCATGTAAATCATAAGTTCTTTTCTCTGACTTGCTGCTTGCCCTCCTCCAATTATCCTTTGCCTCTCTGTAAAGAACTCTTTTCTATCACATTCATTTTCAGTCTTTTCACATAAGAATAATATGAACATATTACACACTGGGCCATACCCTTTCCACAGTAGCTGTACTGGGCCCGTGGCTGCTGCTTTCCTCATCTTTCTGAGCTGTTATTTCCTGATTCACCTCGTTCTCCTCCATGGAAATGGCACCAGGCCTATCATGTGGGCCACAGATGTTTGCATAATATTGCACATGTTCAAAACAACCAAGCAAGTCCTCTCCAAAGAATATTGGAGTTTCTTCTCCAGAGACATGTTCCTAGTCTCTCTCTCCTTACTTTAGAGGGAAGAGAAATCCCTGCTCCAGATCTTTCTTTTTTTTTAAGATTTATTTATTTATGCATAGAAGCTGGGATGTAGGCCAGAGGTGTGAGGGGGATGAGAGGATTCACCAGAGACAGAATGGGGAGTAGAACAGGCAGATTAACTGAAGTACACTGCTGAGGGGAGCAGTGGGTGAGGCAGGAGAGGTCTGCTGCACCATGTGGGAAGCTCCCTGGCCAGCGATCGAACTCGTGCTACAGTGGCTCCGGACAGCTTCATGGTGCTGGGCTTAACCCGTTGTGCCACCAGGGAGGGCCCCTGCCCCAGATCTTATCTTACTTTCTCATGTCTTAGCTGATACCTTTCCCTCTGCAGCTGGCCCTTCTGTGCCTTCCCTCATTTCTGGTTGCTTTATCTCCCATAACAAGAACATGTGTGAGGACTTGTGAGTTGCACAGTGTCAGGGCCTTTCCATCTTGCTCCCTGTGGGGTCCCCAGCACCTAGAACAGTGCCTGACTGATGACAAGACTCTCATTGACCAAACTTTAGTCAGCTCCCCTGAGCCCTCTTTCTCCACTGGATCTCAGCTTTGGTACTCTGCCCCCATGCCCACACTGGGCCTGGGTAGCCCAGTTGTAGCAAGAATCCTGCTAAATGAATTTAGAGAGAATCCCACTCTTGATGTTTCACCCCCTTAGTTGATCACATCCCCACTCACCAGATAACATCTGCCTACCTGGGTCTGTCCTCACCAAGAATTTTATTAGGTCAGTTTAGCACCAAGTCTTGATGTCTCTTAGTCATTTTCCATCCATTCCAGAATGAGATTCCCCTCATTCTGCCCCTGGGCTATAGATTCCCAACTCTCTGTACTGTATTTGGAGTTCAGTCGATCTCTCTCTCCTTACCAAGATGGTTTTGACACCTAGTGTTTCTTGAATACAGCCTTGTTTATCTTTTTAACAAGTGTCAGAAGAATTTTTTCTTTAGCACAGCCTGGCAACTTCTCTTGAGTGACTTCACCTGCCCCTTTAGACTCAGGTGACCTTGTTTGATACGCCATCCTCTGTCTATAACTGATCATTTACTGGTGAGCATTTTGATCTTTACCCCTTTGATTTCCTGACTGACTATCATAATCCCAGTTTTGTCCTTTATTAAATCCTGACAGTGATGAATAGGTACATCATTTCTCCTGTCCTGTACGTTGTACAAGCAGATTTCTTCTTTTTTTCTGTCCCCTATTTAAATTGAATAGGAAGAAGTATCAAGGTATCACAAAACCTAGCAGGCTGGCATGACATTTTTTTAGTTCTGCAATAGAGAAGACAGCTGAGTCTTAACACTTGTGATTTTAATGTGATTCACGCCTGCAGATTAGTGGAAATTAATCATCCTGAACTTCACCAAAAAAATGATTTGTGTCTGGGTTTTCATAGTTATATTTTCTGTATATTTCTTAAACAAGTTGACTTTTTCTTTTGAATGATATTGAGAAACTTTCCTAAGTTTGTTATAAATAATCCTGTTTTGAATTTACATAAAATGGCCTCAGACTAAATTTAAAATGAACTTTCACATATTTTCCAAATTACAGTGAAATATCAGACCTTGGATGTCTGTCTCTCAAATATATGGACTCTTAAAAATTTGGTGAAAACTTAATTTATACTGCAAAAACACAAGTGATGGTTTTCAACATACTTTCTTACATATTTTACTTGATGTGATACTTTTATAAATATTTTCATTTGGAAAATGGTAGAGACTACTAACTTTTTTAAAATTCAAATTTGGCTACTTTGATCTTGTGATCTTGACGTTGTTAACGGAACGTGAGGGTCAGTCTGAAGTGCAGGAGTATATGAATGTTGTCCTAGTTAAGGAGATGAACTTGGATGCTGCTCTCTGTGCCAGGCGCTGTTGGGTGGCAGAGCGGATGCCTGCCCTCTGCTGCCCCTGGACAGCAGCCCTGGCACCGCCAGCACAGCCCCAAGAGTGTGAGGGGTGCTCTGACCCACACAGGCCCCGTCTCAGACTTCGGGCATTTCTGGAGTCTGAAAGCTCAAGTTCCCTCCCATTCCTCTCTCTCTTCTTTCTATTCTTCGTTCCCTTTCTCCTTGGTTCTTTTATTTTTCTGTAGAAGGTCAGATGCTTTATTTCCTATTCTGTACGATAACCAGCAGCAACAGGGGCACAGATGGCCTATTCTCAATAAAATGAATATATTTTCAATTACATCTGAGATTTTTAAGTATAATTCATAGGAAGTAACTTTTAGGTGAAGAGAACTATAAATGTCTAAAATGCTTGTCGTTTGTGGCTTAACACCCTCTGCCTCACTCCAGCCATCCTTAAAACAGGCCTAAAGCGGGCTTTACTCATGTCACAGTATTTATAAGGATTTTGAGGGAAAGATGGAGGATGCTGACATCACTGATTTTCGAAAGGAAATATCAGCCTATTCTGTATTTCACCCAGATTTCCACTAACCTCTCTCTCTGCTTTTTCTTTCTTGGTGAAAGTTTGATCATGTCAGATTGATGAAATTTTCAGGGCTCAGCATGTCTTCATTTTAATCCTTTCATGTCATTAAAGAAAATTGACATCGTTCTACATGATAAATTTCACTACATGCTAACATTAATGATAAAAGGAAACTCAGTATTCGTCAGACATATAAATTGTTCATCCAGCCATCTCTGACTGATGCATGGCAGGTGACCTCTAGTTTCTAGGGGGCTGAGACAGTTTTGACTCCCCACTGGGCTGGGAATCTTTGTGAGTAGAGTGGAAGGGGAGAAAAACATTCAAGAAACTTTAATGAATGAGTTGTCCAAAGTTTAGCAAAGCCATCTGAACGTCAGAAGCCAGATCCACAAGGGAGGACTGCTTCTGGAAGAGGCAGGGAGTAATTAAAAGGATGTGCTGAAGAATGGGGATGCAAAACTCCCAAAAGAATTGGAACCCCAAAAGACAGTATAAGAATAGGAAACAAAACCTGGATGTTGAGGCAAAATAAGAAGTACTAGTGATAAAATTAGTGATTTTATTAATTTTTAAATTGTGCATATAAGGAATTTTTCTAGAAAAGTGACTGCTTCGAAAGGTGGGAATTGGATTTTAAAAGTTGACAATTATCAAGTTGTGCTGCTCCGAAGGCATATTTAAAATATTTTTGGTATTAAGGAATGCTGGGGTCATTTGCGTTTATAATATTTATTTAGGATTTCTCGTGTGCCATTTTCTATACTCATATACTCTGAGTATAGATACAGATAGTTCACAACTTACTACTTTTCAGCTTTGTGGTGGTGCAGAAGCATTCAATACAAAGCGTACTTGAAATTTTGACCTTTTCTCTGGCTGGCGATACTCGGTGTAGCATCCCATCTCGATGCTGCATAGTGGCTGCAAACTGCAGTTCGCATCAGTACCCGTGATCACCAGGGTAAACTGCCAGTATTTTAGAGGCTGTTCCTCTCTCTCAGTACAGTGGTCAGTAAATTACATGAACTGTTTGGCACATAAATAGGCTTTATGGTAGATGATTTTGCCCAACCATAGGCTAATGTACATGTTCTGGGCTCGTTTAAGGTAGGCTAAGCTAAGCTAAGATGTTCAGTAGGTTAGATGTGTGAAATTCACTTTTGACTTAGCACATTTTCAACTCAGGATGGATTTATCGGCACATAAATCAAGGGAAATCTGTACTTTGTTCAATCTTCTCAACAATGTCTTGAGAATGCGTGTTGTTTTCCGCAGTGAGACCAGTTAGCTTTTCTACAGCCATTTAGCAATTCAGACCCAGGTCAGTGGAATCCCAAGCCCACATTCTAACCATCAGTGTGTGGCTGAGGCAGAAGGAAGGCGTGTAGCAGAGAGAACACCCTGTGCCTCAGCGCACGACCCTTCTCTGCACTTGTTATCATGGGGCATGCCAGGCTGTCAGTATTTTGAACTGCATGAAAACACTTTTTAGCTCCTATTGTTAGAGAACTTAAAACATTTTCAGTGAAACCATTAATACCATTGATTTTCAAAGAAAGCAGTAAGAATACTGACATTGCTCTTGGGAAAGCATATAAGATAACTTATTTTGAGCTAATCTTCACTCAGTAAGAAAGTCATTCCCCCACCTAGAAATAGGTTTATATAATTTTAGCTTCAATAGGGATATGTTTAGGAATTGCTCTCCTTTGGCTTGAGACTGACTAATGTCCCTGCCAGACTAAAGGACCTCAGAAAAGGTGGACAAAGGGAAGATGGTTAGGGAGTGAACCATGTCTCTGTTCAAAGTATTTTTTCAGTTTTCCATTTAAATCAATAATGTTCTATCTTGTGAATAGCAAAACTAAATGAGCCCCATTCTTCAATGGAAATACCATTTTTTCCTGATTTATTTTATGACAAAGCCCTTGAGGAACAAAGATTTCAGAGAACAAAAGGCTGACATGAGCTATTTAAAATACTGCCCTGTGAGAGTATATACTTTCAGTTGTTTGGCAAGATTTTCCAGTGAATTTGTATAAATCTGGCTACATTCTTAAATTAGAATGAATTTATGATATGTAATAGGTATCTGTGACTAAGTGTAATGCTTCCAGAATTTCGTAGCAGATAATGACCAAAACCTTGTCGTTTTGGTGTTCATTGAGCCTGCTTATTTTCATTTGTCAGATGTTTATATGTCTGTATATACAGAAGTACTGAGGAAAGTTTTAGGTTTTACCGCTGGTAGCTACTTCAGTGACTTTTGCAGGGCGGATGGTTATAATAAATACCACTGCAACAACTGCAAGACCTTTTCAGGCAGAAACCATAAGATGGTTACTCTGAGAAATAAAGGTTTCACATCAGGAAATGTTTTATTGTCAGGGGAACATTTAAGGATCCTGACATTTTGCTGAACCAAGCGTCTGTATCTACAAATGTCATAGCCATAAAATTATGTTTCATCCTTATTATAAACTAATGTGCCTTTCTGATTTCTGCAAATTTTGTATTGCCAACTAATTTTTGATTTATATTCTTCTAAGGAAAAGTTGTGGTTTTTTTTTTCTTTTGAAGAGTTACTTTTTTGTAAACTAAGATGCAATTACCATTGAGTGGATCATCTGTTTTTGAGGTTAGCAGTATATCACTGCAAAAAAAAAAAATTGTAACTTGGACACAGAGCTTAATCTTTTATAAAAAATATGTCATGACTTTTCCGACAGCCCAGTACCTTTAGGAGGGAGGGGATCTTGTTCAGAGTGTCATAGTAACAGAAGTTTGTTCTCATTCTGTTATCAAAAATGTATTGATTGCACTTAGGTGCTTATTCTCCCAGATGAGCTTTAAAATGTTATCAAACTCATCGAAGTATCTCATTTGGACTTTTATTTAGAATTGTGTTAAATTTATGGATTACCTCTGGGGTTATTTGCACCTTTGAAATATTAATTCTTCCCACCAATGAATTGGTATGCATCTCCTGTTATTTGGTTTGGGGTGGTAGTCGTGGTTTTAGTTTCCTTAGAAAGAGTTTTAGAGCTTTTTTTCATATAGATTCCACATTTTGTATTAAGTGCTTTCCAAAATATTCTATGAATTTTGCTCCTGTTGTGATGTTCCCTTTATCCCACATTTTCTAATTGGTTGTTACGAACATGTAGGAAAGTTACAGATTTATTTTAACTGCTTATCTTATTAAAATTTTTATTCCACTTGTTTATTTTAAAAGTGAATTTTTACAGTATGCCTATTAGTAATCACTTTAAAATAATTTTCACATTTACTTATTTCTAGTTTACAATTGAGAAAATGAGGCTAAGCAGGGGATCAGGAGATTATTCAAGGTCACACAACTAAATAGTGGTAGAGCTGGAGTTTTAATCTAGTTATGTTTGACTGGAAATACACTTTCTCCCAGGGGATTATATTTTCCCTGATAATTTAATTCAACAACAAATTATGTAATACTTCAGGAATAAATTATGCTATAGAGATGAATGAGGGAATGAATGTATAATTGCCTGACAAGATGCTAGGCATACAAATGAACTATGCAAATGAATGCAGCAATTTCACTGTGAAATTGGAAGTGAACGATCATTGGAGAGTGGCTTAAATCTGGCACTGATTGCCTTTCAGTGGTTTAGAACTTATTTGTTTATAAAGCTTTTGAACACGTTCTCTGAACACATATGTCAGATATGTTGTGAAGCACATGTCTTCTCATAGTTTTTGTTTTTGTTTTTTTTAGATTTATTTATGCATACAAGCTTGGGTGCAGGCCAGAGGCATGGGGCTGCAAGAGGGTTCACCGTCTTCTAGTGGTTTTTGCTTTCTTTTTTTTTTTTTAAAGGTTTATTTATTTATGCATACAAGAACCAGAGGTAGAGGAGTGGCAAGAGGATTCACCAGAGACAGAGTAGGGAGCAGAACAGACAGATCTACTGAAATACACTGCTGAAGGGAGCAGTGGGCGAGGCAGGAGAGGTCTGCTGTGCCATGTGGGAAGCTCCCTGGCTGGGTATCGAACTCGTGTTGCTGTGGCTGTGGATAGTTTCATATTGCTGCGACTTATCCCACTGAGCCACCAGGGAGGCCCTCGTTTTTACTTTCTTATATATATTAAAAGTGGTGGTCAGTGAGTCATTTAAAGGATGATGGGAGACTGAAGATTTTTTTAGTGATGACCATTTCACACTAGTTGTTAGGGCTAATGGACTGGGAAGTGTCTTCCTTGGACTGAATAACCGTTGTGTACCTATGAAGTATCTTCCACATTATATAGGTGCTGAGTATTGAGGAATGAGTTTAAAAAGATTAATAATAAACAAGAGAGGAGTGCTGTGAAGAGTGAGCTGGGCGCTCACTAGATGTGATAAGCCAGTTAGATTGAGAGTGGACCGGGCAGAGGAGACAGCCTGTGACAGGGTCCTGAAGCGTGTCTGCCGGAATCTAACACCAGCCAGTGTCACTGGGACATGGGAATGAGTGGACGTTGGGGCAGGCTGAGGCTGGCTGAGTGAGCAAGGCTGTGACGTGCAAGACCAGGGCAGCTGTGAAAAGAAAATCGGATTTTATTAAAGTGTAATGGGGAAGTTCCCAAGAAAGCTGCCAGCATGGACCAGTTCAGAATATAAAGACTTTGTGGTGGCCACCGTACTGACAAAATCAAGGGCAGTATTGGGCCGACCTGGCTTCCGGACCTCGGCCCTCTGACATTTCAGGCTGCCACCGTCTTTATTGTGGAGGCTGTCCTGGGCAGTGAGCAGCCTCTCTGCCTCCTCTCGATGCCAGTTGTAGCATAGCCTCATCTCACCTTCCAGATGTCTGCAGGTACTTTTTTCCAAGTCATGACCAGGGGTGAAATTTTTGCAGGTGAGGGTCATTCCCACAGACCAGGAAGGCGTATGGGAAACTTGGAATGCGTGATAGCAGTCATGTGTAGAGAGAGGTGCCTGGCTTGGAGACGTGCTCAGGTAGAAGAGGACTTGCCAGGGAGTGTGGGGTTGAGAGGAGAGGTCTTTCACGCTCCTGTTTTGCCAGGATTTTCCAGAAAACCAGTTCCTTCCCATGTCTTAAAAACCTTAACACTTTGTGTGCCGGCCATTTTCTGTGCCACCACATGAATGGTATAAGCATTCAATAAAACACACACAACTCCTGAACTACTGGATATTAAAAAAACTGTAGTATCTCCCATAAAACACCTTACACTTTCACCAAAACAATGTGTAAAGCTTCTAGACTGAGTACGATCAAAGAAATAGCTCCTAATAGTTCCAAATAATCGACCGTGGCGTGAAAAACTAGAGACTAGATGAACACGTATTAATATGTGAGCGGACCACAAAGTGTTAAAATTCACCTACACTTGTCCTTGCTCGCTTTCTTGCCTTAGACCTTGCAAGTACTATGTTTGCTTTGTGTTGTATAGACACAAAAGACCTGCCTCCCCTCCCTGCACACACACCATGCCACCTTAAACGCTGAGAGGTGACAGGGGTGCTTGCTCTCTCAACAGGTATCCTGAAGTGGGTAAAACTAATAGACAACTTTGAAGGCGAATATGACTACGTGACCAATGAGGGGACCGTGTTCACGTTCAAGACAAATCGCCACTCGCCCAACTATCGCCTGATCAACATCGACTTCACAGAGCCTGCGGAGAGCAAGTGGAAAGTGCTTGTTCCCGAGCACGAGAAGGATGTTTTAGGTAAGACCTTGTGGGTTTGAAAGCCAAGCATGTGTGTCTGGTGAGAAAGGCACCGAGTTGATACATCTGTCACTCACTGGCGATAGGTTATAAGGGAAGAATCCAGCCTCTAGTCATTGAGACTGAAGTGACGGAACAGCACAGCACAATTAAGCACTTACCACTTGGTGTGCCTGTGCCCTTTAAATTTACCAGCCCTTGGGGCCGGCCATTTTCTGTGCCACCACATGAATGGTATAAGCATTCAATAAAACACACATAACTCCTGAACTACTGGATATTAAAAAAACTGTAATATCTCTCATAAAACACCTTACACTTTCACCAAAACAACGTGTAAAGCTTCTAGACTGAGTACGATCAAAGAAATAGCTCCTAATAGTTCCAAATAAATCCACCGTGGCGTGAAAAACCGGAGACTAGATGAACTCGTATTAATACGTAAGCGGCCACCTGATACTGGTGACAAAAACATGTACTAATACGTGAGCGGACCACAAAGTGTTACTGTGTGGCCTTTTCATGACTTAGTAGGAGATCAGGGTCCTCATAAAAAGTTGTGAAGATGTCTCTAGACTTTCAGAGGTACTTGCTGCATTTTCTTTTTTTAATCAGTTGTTTTTGTGGTAATAATCACTAGATGTAATTTTTAAACCATTTAGGTTCAGTATTCTTAGCTTTTAGCTTTTGAATAACCTTCAACTGTTTGCATCACACCTATTGTAGATGCTAGAATGAATTTGCAGCCCTTATTAGCAAAGAGAATAGACTATTGTCAGATTTAATTGAAATCCACTGCCATTGCTCCTGTGTGCAGTGAGCTACATTAACCGCTTAAGAACCTCCCTTCCTTCCTTATCTGTTGTGCTTCAGAGAGCCTTTATACTCCCTTTTATTCATTTTCTCTGAGCTTTTCCAAAAATGGCGTTCTATTTTACAAATCATTCATTGTCTGAAAGTTGGATTTGATTAGACTAAGACTCACTAATGTCGCTACAGTTTTTTACATGAAAGAAGAGCTTAGTACCATTCCTTGTTGGAGGTGAACTTCTGCTGATGGGTTGGAAGAGGATAAAACATGTAAGATATATAATTGGGAAAATAACTCCTTTTGAGATTTGTAAAGTGGCCCTGTCTCAGCTAAAGCAGTCCTTGCATGTATGTTTGAGTGAATTAAAGCACAGGAGGTGCTAGGGTCAGACAATGGGAAATGTAGGGCCCCTCTCTCCCCTGGCTCACGGAGGTGTGCTCTCTGCCAGACACATTAACCTGATCTTGCCTCGGGTGAGTGGGCGGTGGCTGCTGATTCCGGCTCGCTCTCAGGGACTGCTTCTGCTGGCACTCCTGCCCGCCCTTGATTCTGGAGTCCCTGCGCCCTGGAGAAAGCACCACTCTGAGTATTTACTTGAGATTCTCTTCAGCCCCTGGACACCTGGTGGCACTGCTCACCAACTTCTCTACCCTTGTAGGCAGTGTTTTGGACAGGGCCGAGACTGTGTGTCTGTTCTTTCCTGCAAAACCCACATCTGCAGCCTTGATGCAGCAGTCCATCCTGGGCTCTTCCCCTGAAGTACTTAGGCAGCCCTTCGCCTGACTTCTTGATGTTCATTCACTGTTCCTGAGCTTCTCAGGTTTGGATTGGACACCTGTGCTCAGGCTGATGGGTTTTAAAGGATGACGGCTCTTTCTAAAGAAATCTCTTCACCTGTTCACTCAAAACCTTCCATTCACTCTGATCCTCATTTGTATTTGAGTGAGAGACCCACAAGTCATGGAACGGGTTTTTGGCCATTTCTTTTAACATCTCTGTGTGAGGAATCTGTTTCACAGGAACTTGGTAGACTGGTGGCTTCTCTCCAAACTGAGAAAGGACTGGTCCGCCCTCCCCCCCCACACTCCCTAGGTGTGGTAAGCTAGCATTTCATGAGTGCTCCCTGCTTGCCCATGAATTGAGCTCATCTGTTCCTGGGTCCAAATGAAACTTGGGTCCAAATCTTCATGTAGGGTGCCCTGGGTGTCTTCCAGGTGCAGGTTATACAGGGACTCACATAGGAAGCCATAAAAGATATAAATATTTCCCAAGGCGTTTAAAAGTCATTTCTGCCTTTTAAAAGTCAAAGTGTTTTACCATCTGATCTCACTTGTAGATATAATGAAATGCAAATCAACGCTCAGAGAATTAAGGGGTGATAAGTTTTTGTAACCTTCCTTCTGAAAGATTATAAGTTCTTTAGACCACAGAAGGGAAATCTTCACTATTCAGTGGAACCCATCAATTCAAAGAGAAGCACAATTGAATTCACTATATATCATTAGCACAGAATGCTCTATTGAGAATAATAACTGCAGATGAATCATAAAGTACAGCTGAGAAGTCAGAGCTTTTATTAACAGTCTACAAATCACCTTGTCCTTTTCTTATTCACTTCTGTTTTATAATTCTGATGTCCTCAGAGTTAACACAGATTGATTATTCTTTGACAGAGTAATTGACTTTGGTCTTCCCATACAATCTTTAAACCATTAAGGCCACATGAGCAATATTGCTTAACTGAGGCACTTTTTAAAAAATTATTTTGGGGAGATTGAGCAAATTACTTTTAGATATAAGAGGTTTCTTTTTTTAAAATCCTTATTTGAAGAACTTCACTAATCAGCATTGGTGAAAAATTAGTTTTTCACTACTTTTCAAATCTACATTGTTTTTTCCCTCTTCTTACTTTTTCAGAATGGGTAGCCTGCGTCAGGTCTAACTTTCTAGTGTTATGCTACCTCCATGACGTGAAGAACACGCTGCAGCTGCACGACCTGGCCACCGGTGCTCTACTCAAGTCCTTCCCACTCGAGGTCGGCAGCATCGTGGGCTACAGCGGTCAGAAGAAGGACACCGAAATCTTCTATCAGTTTACATCCTTTTTATCTCCAGGTGAGTCTTTGTACTATTTTTGTTCAACTTAAAAATCAGGCAGATGTTTGGATTTCTCTTGTAGAAACATAGGGATTTATCATTGAACATCACATGTGCCCTATTACATCCAAAATTATTTATTTAATGGGAATGAAACAGGTAAGACATACGCTAAAACAAAAGGGAATGTGAACACCTAGAGCTGTATTCATTAATCTTATATTCCGCATCTGTCCTGGGGACAGGAGCAAGTCTCGTTTAGGCTGATTACAAAATTAGAATGAACGAGCATAGCCTTAAGATTCAGTTTTTGGTCTCTGTATACCAAGACACGCAGTGCAGATATCTAAAGCATGAAATAAAAATCTGTAGTCATATCTGACAATAAAAAAACTGTTTTCTAGAACAGACAATTCATTCTGCTGTTGTTAAAGCAAATTAAAGTATAATTGGAAAAATACAGCCTTGTATCATAAAGTAAAAACCTTGTTACTTGGTTCTAGTAAAAAAACCCTTGTAAATAGTGATTTTACATTTCATGGTATGGGTTCACTTTCCCTAAAGAAAACATAGTTCCCTTTTTAATGTCTTTTAAGTTGGTCACACTCATTTTGCTTTGCTTTGTTTTTTTCCTGCTTCTCCACTCAACTGCACTGTTTTTGTGATAGCTGAAGCCATACACATGCTCTGATTTGTCCCAGGGGCCTGGTTCAGTTGGCAGTTTGCAGCTGACTGGGCAGACCCTGTCCTAAAAGCAATCTGGCTGGAAAACATTTTTGCGCTTTACTTGTTCATTGTTCAAGCTCCTCCATAGACCTTTTTGTCCTGCTGATCTTACTGCAGTTGTTTGGTCCTTAGCAAATAAAACAGACATAGGGACGAGTGAGGCGGGTGCTGAAATGACTCCATCCCCTTCCTGGGATGCCTCATCCACTCTCATTCTACATCTGCAAGTCACAGAGCAGGCAATCTGCAAGGAATCTGTCATTGTGACAGGTTGTTGTCAGGGTTATTCAACCCGTGAGTCGGCCTGATGCTATGCCTGGCACCCAGAAAGCTTTATTTCCCATGTGCCTTTCAGAGATCTAGGGGCTTACTAGAAGTGCCCAAATATGTGGAAACCCTCCTTGAGACCTGGAGCCAGGGGCTGATGGGTCAAGAGCCCCATGTAGGGTGTTTTCCACCTCCTTCCCCAGGGCTTGGGGCACGGTAGCAGCCAGGGGACGGGAACCAAGAAAATTCAGCCAAATTGCCATTCTCAACCCACTGTGTGCTGTGGGCCCCCTTATTTATTTCCTCCACTTCCACTAGTTTCCATAATTTTACCTTGGAAAACCTTAGTGCTTAAATAGTTTAAATGGATAAAGGGCAGCATACAGGTGACTCATCTGCTTTTAGTAAAAGCCAGAGTCCCCAGAGGCCTGTAAACCTCTTTCAATGACCGTATGTGGCCATTTATTTCAGGAACAAGCTCCTCATTACCTGGGAAGAAAGGGCTCATTGTCCTAGTGTGAAGTGATGAATTCTGTGTCAAGCAATGAAATATAATCTGTGACTTTGGTTATAAATTTTGGAAAGAGAAGTGTGTACTTAGTCCTGTATACCACCAGGCAGCTGCTGAACAAGCTCTAGTTTGTTACTGTAGCACTTGGCTCTTCTTTGTCTTTTCTTACTCATTTTGCCACCTCCTTTTCCTTTCCTCTCCTTAGTGTAATTTGATATCTGAAGCCATAGGATGGGGCTTCCAGACTAAGGCCTTCTGGTCCATATATGACGACGGCCATTAGACAATTAACCTAGATCTCTTGAAAGCAAAAATTGTCAGTATGTCAGTATGTCTATATATACGTCCACTTCTACTCGGAGACTGTATTGCTCTGGTCTCTGGGATTTAGCTGTCCACGGCAGCAGTCAACAACAGTGGCACTAAGTTGTAAGAAAAGCTCCAGGGCCAAGAAAAGCTGTAGCTCCAGCTGCTCCTGGCATGTGTTGCATCTGGCAGGTGTATGTCAGCTGACCTGCTTCCTGTGGAGGTACAAAGACACGGCACATCTTGAGCCTGTGCTATTTAAGATTTTTGTGCCTTGAGTCACACTTGGGAGAACAAACGCAGCTGGGACAATCTGGAGCAAGATGCACTTATTCCCTGTGGCTCAGACCACTTCGTGGTTGAGCCAGTAAGTTCTGTGCTCACAGAACAACAGACGGTTTCTAAGGTTAACTCCAGATAGACTTGCATGCTGTAGTCGTGCAGTGCAGAAGTCCTGGGTGTGTGCTCGTGAAAACAGGGATGAGAAATCCAAGAAACCTTTCCCAGACTCTTTGGAAAAAGCAAAACAAATTTTTTAAGATCTTACTTTTTTTAGAGCAGTTTGAAGTTAACAGCAAAATTGAGGGGAAGATAGAGATTTCCCGTATACCATCCCCCTCCCCCACACTGCATAGCCTCTCCATTATCGTATCTCCCACCAGAGTGGTCCATTTGTTACAATCAGTGGAACTATATGGACACATTATAGTCACTGAAAGTCCACAGTTTACCTTCACATTCCTTTTCAGTGTACATCCTGTGGGTTTGCACAAATTTATAATGAATGATGCGCATCCATCGTTCTAGATATCTACTGAATATATTCACTCCCCTAAAAATCTCTGTGTCTTTTCATCGCTCTCTCCCCCAACCCTTAGCAATCTCTGATCTAGCACCATAGTTTTGACTTTTCCACAACATCTAATAGTTAGAATCATGCAGTAAGCAGACTTCAGACTGGCTCCTGCCACTCGGTAATATGCATTTAAGGTTCCTCCATGGTCTTTTCATGGCTTAACAGTATATTTCTTTTAGTCCTGAAAAAACAGTGCATTGTCTGGATGGATGGATGTTTATCCATTCATCTACAAAGTTCATCTTGGTTAGTCCCAAGTTTAGGGAGTCGTGAATAGAGCTGCTATAATCCACATACAGGATTTTGTATAGACAAGAATAAGTTTTTGACTCCTTTGGGTAAAGAGCAAGGAGCACAAAATGTTTTAAGAGATTTATTTTAGTTTTTTCTTTCATTAACATTAGAATCAACCTATAATAAGATAAAACAGTATCTACATGGGTCATCTTTTACAGAGTTCTTTTGCCATCTCTTTACACATCCAATTTTTTAGGGCCCTATGATTCTTCTTTCACCCTCTTTCCTGGACGTATATCATCCTCCTAAATCCCTTTTCTTTTCCCTCCTGGTCATTTCAAATTACAGCAGGGCTATCGAGCTAATTGAACCTGCCTCCTTCCTGTGGCTAGAATAGCCAATATTTCAGTCATGTTACACATCTCTGCATCAGTGTTACCACACTCCCTATTATAGTACCTTAAAATAGTTGTGAGCATGAGAATTAAGTAGGGATTGGCAGTCCTCCTGTTAATGAACCTACATGTACTGCTCATTGCCCAGAGGAGGGAAGGGAGCAGAGAGCAGAGTACTGTTTCTTAACATACACAGTTGAAACACATTGCAGAGAAGTTGAGAGAAAGAAAGTCACCATTTTAAATATGCGATCACTCAATTTGAATGTACCCTGTGGGAACGCCATTTGGTTTTTGGTTTTCCAGCAAGTATTGGGATCATTAAATTGATTTTTCATACACTTGACAGCGTATGTTTAAAGTATTATGTGGGAGGGCTGTTTCCACACCACCCACTGTGGATGACTCATTCTGTTTCACAAACTACAACAGTGTCATTGCTTTCAACAGTGATGACTCCCGTCTTACTTTTTTCAGATTTTGTTCTTAAGTGTTAGAATGTAGTAGCATTAAATTCAGGAAATGGAACTTTAACCAGTGGTGAAATAACTGTAATTCTTGGTGTACAGTCATCAGTTTTTGTTGTGTACGATTGCATGTTTCCCCACTGCAAAAGCTGAGCATTCCTATGAAACTTGAACCAAAATGGCACAAGGCAAAGAAGTGACTGCTGTTAATTAACATGGAAACATTTTTAAACATTGTCAGGCCCCAAAAAATAACCTCCCAAATTATATCAAATAGCACCTAAAATCTAAGATCGGAGCAACATGTAGTTAAGCAGGAAGACAGCAGAGATACACGGCCTGCCAAGGCTGTCCCGGCCGGCGCGCTCCCTGCTTGGGCGCGTGCAGCCTCTAGAACAGATGCTATTTTTGCCTTTTTTTTTTTTCTCTTTTAGTAAAAGTGAAAATCCTTTTTGGATTTCTTTCAGTTAGCAAAAATAGGTACTAATCTAGGTCTCTCATAAAGTAAAATGGCATAAAGCAAACTTTTGAAAAGTGGGGGATATCTATACCAGTTCTATATCTATACCCCTGGCTCTTGAGAATTCTTGGTATACTGTATCTATACCAATTCTAAAGTGGCTACTTGATCACTTCTGATCCCTGATTGCTGTCCACATCTGGATGGGTGTCAGGTAACAAGAGCCCCACAGTACCCCGACTGGCTATTAATTGGGCAATTTGCTTGAGTTTGCCAATTAATCACCTCTCAGGTAAAATGGCCCTGCGTGATGTTTCCCTTCCTCTTTGATCTGTACTCTTTTTTTTTTTTTCTTTAAGTACAGTTGATAACTAACATAAGTTTCAGGTCAGTAGCAATTTGATGTTCATATATTTGGTGAAATGATTACAGTAAGTCTATAGTTATAGCCTTCACCATGTATAGTTGTGTGTGTGTGTGTGTGTGTGTGTGTGTGTGTGTGTGTGTGTGTGTGAGAGAGAGAGAGAGAGAGAGAGAGAGAGAGAGAGATAGAGAGACAAGAACTTTATAGATCTACTGTATTAACGTCTGTGCATCTGCAATACAGTATTATTAAGCATAATTAGGAGCTGTAATCTCAGAATTAGGAGTTGCCACAGTTAGGTATTTTAATCTCTTCTAATACTCCATAATGCATTAAAATCTCCTAAAATGTATTTGCAGCGTACACTTGAGGAAAGGGAGGCTGCATGTGATGGTGATGAGTGAACACTTCATAGCACACCAGCACCAGGCTGCTGTACGCGTTCTTCCCGCAGTGCCACCCCTGCAGTTGTGGTGTCACCTGGGTC
Source organism: Scalopus aquaticus (assembly GCA_004024925.1). Classification (NCBI taxonomy): domain Eukaryota; kingdom Metazoa; phylum Chordata; class Mammalia; order Eulipotyphla; family Talpidae; genus Scalopus; species Scalopus aquaticus. The sequence continues at coordinate 7,021 of PVIJ01007034.1, read as the reverse complement.
CCTAACCGAGGCTCCTTCCTGCTGTTAATGTGAACTGTGCCCCTTGTGTATCTAGTGAATCTTGTGGATTAAACTAAAACTTCTGTTTCTTTGCAGGTATCATTTATCACTGTGATCTTACCAAAGAAGAACTGGAGCCAAGAGTCTTCCGAGAGGTGACTGTGAAAGGAATTGATGCTTCCGATTACCAGACAATCCAGGTATGGAGCACTGAACTTGACAATGTAGAAACCTTTACTTTCAGACCGGGCCTCTCACACCCTGGCTTGGCAGAAGCCATGCAGGTAACCCATAACCTTCATGTAACACAGCCGACAAATATTTGGGGAGCGCCTACTGTTTTTGGCCCTGGGCCAGGCCCAGACCCTGCCCTCCTGGAGCCTGTTGGTTCTGCACCTGTAGCTGCTGCCCCTGACAAAGCCAGAGTCCTGGTATGGGGTGTCTGCAGTGCCCGTCAGAGCAGCACTGCTGGTATGTGCCAGTGTGCTGGGCTGAAAGTGGGTTGTGTTATCGCTCAGGCCCTGTGGTGTCATCCATAGCAACCTAGGTTTGCTGTGCATACGGTATTTAAATACTCAAGTGCTGTGAGTCTGGCTTTTCAACCAAAAGTCCATGTGTATTTCTGCTTGGCACAGAGAGAATGCCATAAAATGTAAGGGTGAATGAACCAATCGAGTGCCCTGGCACTAGGGGCTCAGTCTCTGCTCACCATCCTTTCAGGTTGAGTCTCTGCTTTTGGTTTTTTGCTCCCCTCCCAGAAACAGAATCACTTACTGACTGATGATGCAGAATGTCTCCGTCTGTTCTTTTGCAATAGGTCACCAGGCAGATAAGCATCCCTGGTGTTTACTGGGGCCCTCCCACCTGGAGGACTGGAGCTCCAAACAGCAGATTAGGGATCAGTGTGGTTTGTGAAGGAAACTTGGAACAATGAGCACTGGGTGCTCCCAAGAAAGTATCTGTAGAATTGGGGCATTATTATAGCTTGGTGTATTACCCTTCACCTGACTAGAAATAGTCTAGATGACAGGCTAGATTTAGCTCTGTTTACTTAGGTCATGAAGAAATAAAGCTCTGCTTATGAAAACCAGTGGGGGTCTGGACTGGGCCTAGGGCTGTAGTTTCCTAACCTCTGTTCTAGATTGAGTTAGCAAACCAGCCTCTTACTTCACTGGAGAGCAGCCACGCCCACTGGCCATCTGTTTTTCTTGCTGCTCGTTTTACTTTCAAGGTGAGCCAGTGCCTGGAGAGATGCCTTATAGGGGTGCGTGTGGCCTGTGTGTGGTGCTTCCGTGGTTCATTCATTCATCCTAGTCCTGACCTAAAATTAGACTTTCTGAGACATTTTTAGGCTATTAATTCTTTGCTGTTTTCCCTTTCATCCATGTATAAACAAACGTAGCCTTATCAGCTGTAACGTTTTCCTTCTCACTGCCTATTTCTAGTCCTTCCCTGGGCTTCCAGGGCTGGAGGGGGGTGGGGGGTGTTCGTCCTTCTACAGATACCCCTTCAGTAAGGCCAAGGATGTCCTGGAAGCGCACCCAGGGACACCCCCTCTTCTGCTGTCAAGCGTGCAGCCTCGCTTTCCCCTCATTTCTGCTAGGCAGGCCTCTCCCACTTTCCCGTAGACAGTTCATGCCCAGTTCACTTACCTTTGGAGTTTGGAGGAGGGAGGCGCACCTGTAATAGTGACAGCTGCCAGGGAGGCAACTTCCTCTAGGGAAGTAGCTTCTTCTATTCCAACAACAGTAATATTCTTTACAGGTGGTACACAAAGAAACTAGTTACCACTTAGTATGTACTGTTTTCATTTATAAATGCAAAGATAAAGCCAGATAGCTGAGCAAGAGCTTGTATGGAGTACAAGTCTATCAGCTGTGTACACAGCAGCTGGAAATTTCCAGATTAAACTGGAGAGATGTGCTTAGGTGATGCTAGTTGCTGTGTCACTGGCAAATTCACTGAGAGCCATTCCTGGCTCTCCATTTCACAAAGGAACCTTCTCTGTTGTTGAGCTACCAAAATACTGATACCCTTTTATTTGTACTGCTGCACTGGGGTACTGGGGGGAGTAAAAGTGGGGGTGCATGGCTAGTAACTGGCAGAGCACATTGGTTTCCAGATGTTAATGCTCTGCTCATTTCTGTGTGTTAGAAAATGGAGCTCTGCCTGCAGGCAGTGTCTCCACACCTCAGCCCGAGGCTCTGTGTTGGGATGATGCCAATGGAAGATCTTCTGTCTGCTGATTATCTGCTTGTACATATTGCACTGACTTATTAAAGTTGATTTCTCTCACCGTACAAAGGTACCTGTGAAATGCACTACCATGTCACACCGCAGGATTGTGTCACTTACAATCCATTCTGCAGTGGTGTAGATTCAAGTTGTGTAGCAGAGCTTTGACAGGCAATGTGGGCATGACAGATGTTCTCACATTTTGATTAGGTCCTCAGCAGTGTTGCCAGCAACGACCTACCATTGTAAAAGCAGGCCGCAGAGAGGGAGTTGTGCATGGGTGGAAAACATCCTAACAGTGTGTAATAGAAACCGCGGCATTCTGGAAAAAAGATATTCTATTTCTATTTTCAGTTATGTACTGTAGGGTAATGCCACTTTTGATTCCACTTGACCCTGGCATTTCTATTTATTCCATATGTGATTTAAAAAGATTTTCCCCCTGGGCTACTTGTCAGTCTTTCTTTTTCTGTGAGGCACGTTATCATTTTGAAGTAGATACCATGGTGCAGCTTAGGTGTCTAGTGAACAGTTCTTGGTTCTCACAGCCAGCCAGTCCCACCCACCAGGGGTACAGTTGGAAGACGGACCAAGCCAAGGAGAGAGAAAGAGGACGTTTGTTGAAACACTGTCTGAATAAGCCACCAAGGGCTGCTCTTTGTGTGGTCTGGATTCACTCAGGGGCCAGCTCATCTCCAGCAGACAAGGTGAGGGATATGGTGTCATATTTTGCTGACAGACACGGAGCAGAGCTGCTGTGAGCACCGCCTTTCTCCATCCCTGATGACAGCTGTGGGTTGGAAATTGATCTATATCAACAAAATGAGGTAATAGGGATATGGCAGTTGAAATTAGTCTGTCAACAATATTTATGACGTAACATGCGATACCAGGTACTGTTTGAATACAGAGAAATTCCAGACACAGGCACTGGGGAATTTGCAGTCAGACTGGAAGATCAGACCCTCCACGGATGTTATCACCGTGATCTGGGGGATGGCGCAGGTTCCAGGCAACGCTCAGGTGCAGCGTTTTCAGGGATGGGTGTTTCATGATTCGTAGTTCCCCTCTGGAACTCTGAAAGATTTTACCACCACCCTTCATTGAGAGACAGCCTCTGCCTCTTCATGGCAATGTAGTTCATAATTTCATAGTAAATTTAAGACTCATACCTGCAGTATTGCATACAATAGGGTACCTTTCACTGCTGTTTCTTGTGGATGGAATAGTGTTTGTGCTGTGGTAAAATACAAAATGACAAAGGAATGGCGTGTAGCAGAAATGTACTTTTCGGTTTCTCAGCATCTGTTTCTGTTCAGCCAGCTGAGAGATTGGTTTTTCTCCTCCTACAATGAAATATAAAACCTATAGACCTGAAAAAGAGCAATGAACTGAATGTACTGTGAATAAACTCCATTGACAAGTTCCCACATTTTATAAAAGACAATAAATTGGAAGGAGGACCCAATTTTATGGAATGAAAGCACACTTAATATAAGAAAATAGTAAGAATTCTGAGTGGTATAGATTTTATTCTCTTGATTCCTGTTCCCTTATACTTAATAGGAATCTTAGTTTTCTGAGATTTACCCATAGTAATGCATATGAAACATCTTATAGGGAAATTTAATACTTCTTTGGGTTTACCAAGCTGTCCTGGGTGGGAGGAATGGAAATTTTTCTTTAGGTTTTTCTAACCTTGGTGACAACTAATTTGTGGTTGCTAGCATGCAGGCTTTGCCCTTCTGAGAACAGGTTTTTAGAACGCTAATTAGTGTTTTAATACTCATTAACTTCTGTGCCGAGCTCTTGGCATACAGTTTTTGAGTATTGACTCATTCACATGCTTGGTGAGCTGACTACTGAACTAGTGTTTTTCTGTAGCACTGTGTACTCAAGTTGGGAACAGGTCCAAAATCCTCAGCACATTAGTGAAAATGAATGGAGAAAATGTTCTCAAAAATAACCTTTGGAGAGGTCACTGTGTTTGCATATGATTAGGAAGCTGATTTAAATTGACTATTTATTGCCTAAGTGTTCATGAATTTTTTTTTAATATACTTCATGGTGACATATTCTTGCATAAACACATTCCTGCCCTTTAGAATTCTCTTTGTCATGCAGACACTCCAGATTGAGGGCATAATATTTATATTCAGAGGGTAGGTGCTTGATTGTGTCTTGTTCCCCTCTTGATATCAGCTTTGCTAAAATAATTTGACAGTAAAAGATGATGACAGTCTTTGTTTTCTTGTTATCTTATAATAGAGAAATAGGCCTCTAGTCTTTATACCGCTCTCAATAAATTGGCTTCCTGTTTTAAAAAAGAACATCACTTTGCAGCAACCACTTTCAGTAAAAAAAAAAGTATCACAGGTTGGCCTTGGGAACTGAGCCCCCTATATAGTGGTAGACCTGGGGGTCACTTCTTGAGCCTCCTGTAGAATTTCTGAAACAGGTGTGTGCGGGCTCACGGGCACTCGGGCCCACGCTGACCTTTCTCTGTGCTTCTCTAAACTTTGCTCTGAGGAAATGGGGTCAGTAGAGCTGGGGACAGGAAAGCAGCTGAACCTGGGCCAGTCACTCACAGCTTAGAAAGCAGCTAGGAGAAGGTCCACTGAGGGCTGCCCCAGGGCACCTGGCAGTGACTGGGCATCAGAGGAATGTGTTCGACTTGCTTTGCCAACGTGTTAGTGAGTGTCAGGTACTGATTTAATTCAGATGGCTTAGATTCCCTTCTAGGAGGCTGCCTATGTTTATTGTTCTTTAATCAGGTTCCATTAGAGGCTCTAATTGTCAGAGATCAGTCTACACACAAACTCTCAACTGTAGGGGATAATGGCACTTCAATATTTTGGGTATTGGGCCTCCCTGGGGGCACAAGGTTAAAGTCTCAGCACTATGAAGCTATCACCAGCCGCTATGGCAAGAGTTTGATCCCCATTCCAGGGAGCTGACCCACGTGATGCATCAGACCTCTCCTGCCTGGCCCGCTGCTCCCCTCAGCAGTGTACTTCAGTAGGTCTGCCTGTTCTGCTCCCCACTCTTGTCTCTGGTGAATCCTCTCACCGCCCCCCCACCACACCTCTGGCCTGCACCTCAGTTCTTATGTGCATTAATAAGTAAAACTAAATCTTAAAATATATATATTTTGGATATCTACAGATAATATTGAGTTTATAGGTTTACATTTTGTTTATATTGTTCAAAGCAGCCATGGCTTTTGAGATCTGTAAAAGTTGCAGTTTGCTTAGCTTTGCTGATATTGACGTGGGTAGATTTCAGCTTATCCACATAAAACAACTAGTTCCAGCTGTGGTTAGAATCTCTCTTGGTAAAAGAAGGTAGTATCATTATCCTATAAAAGCAAAGTACAAAGTTACTTCTTTCTCATTAGAACGGAATCAGTAGGGTATGGTCACCTGTGAATAGTGTGTATGCTGACAACACTTAGCTTTTGCCATAAGAGGGTGCACATGGTGTTCATATATGGTTTGGCATGGGAAGTGTGCTTGAGGGAAGGGGGTGTGCTTGATGGATGGGGGTGTGTTTGAAGGATGGGTGTGCTTGAGGGATGGAGAGTGTGATTGAGGGGTGGGGTGTGATTGAGGGATGGGGGTATTGGCTTTGCTTTCATACATTATTATATTACATTATTTTCCTAGTTACAGCAATGTTATATTGATATCATCTGAAAAGCTTCTATTTGTTAAGTTTTTTGTTTTTTACTTTACAAAAAGTAATTCCTGACAGGTTACCTGATCATCTCTGACTTGTAACAGCTGTGGTTTATATCTTTGTCTTATTCTCCCCACTCCCTTCCTCTTCCTCCAGATCGCTTTTCAAATTGGTGTTTTCTTCCTGTAAATGACTTATACAGCTGTGCTAAAACAAATCAATCACATTTTATTTTATTATTATTTTTTTAAGATTTATTTATTTATACATACAAGCTGGGGTACAGGCCAGAGGCGTGGGGTGGTGAGAGGGTTCACCAGAGACAGAGCGGGGAGCAGAACAGGCAGATCAGAAATACACTGCTGAGGGGAGCAGCGGGCGAGGCAGGAGAGGTCTGCCGCACCATGGGGGATTCTCCCCGGCTGGGTGTCAAATTCGCATCGCTGGTGCCGACAGCTCCACAGCGCAGCGCCTAACCGCTGTGCCACCAGGGAGGCCCCAATCACATTTTAATTTGATAAAACATATTTTATGAGTGGAGGCTTCCTTAGGTTTCATGACAGTTTAGGATCAGGGAGAAGGCATGAGAAGGAAGCAAATGGAGACTCATATTCAGACAGTCTTTTCAGACATTTATTTTTTTTTTCCCCTCCTCCTCAGACATTTATTTTTAAGGGGTGAGGGGTCTGTGAAATCGATGGCATGTCTTATTAAGGGGAGACACCAGATTATTTTGGTGTGCTGACAACTGGGTTCCAGTAGGGTGGGAACCACCTCAGGAGCCAAGTTCCTTGAGAAGAGGAGGAGTTCTCAGGTCCTGGGGGAGGGCCCGGCCTTCAGGAGAATTTCCTCCACTCTGCTGGGAGAGACAATGCCTCTGCCTTCAGACTTGCTTCTTTCTTTCTCTCTCTCTCTCTCTCTCTCTCTCTCTCTCTCTCTCTCTCTCTCTCTCTCTCTCTCTCTCTCTCTCTTTCTTTCCTTTCTCTCTCTCTCCCTTTCTTTCTTTCCTTTCTCTCTCCCTTTCTTTCATTCCTCTCTCTCTCTGTCTCTCTCTGTCTCTCTCTCCTTCCTTCCTTCCTTCCTCCCTCCCTCCCTCCCTTCCTCCCTC